>JBCJKE010000028.1:0-26525 GCA_039654525.1 Melibe bucephala | reverse complement strand
GAAGAAGAAGAAGAAGAAGAAGAAGAAGAAAAAGATAGGACAAAAATGAATAATTTGCAAAGCGAATTTAATGATGCGGTTGAGATTCAACGTATTATGAAATATGCCAGGTCTAAAAACAACATGAAACGGCAAAAACTGTCAGAGGAGGACGTTTCGGACGGAATAGGAGCAAATAATACATATACTGATGAACAATTGGATAGGGTTTTTGAAAAAAAGCAGAATAAAAAGGCTAGAATGTCAGTAGAAGACGAAGTATCTGAAGATGTTGGCATGGTATCTTCTAAACAACAAAAAAACAATAATAATCCGGAGTCTAACCCAGTTTTTGTACAAGCGATGAGAGATGCAGTAAAGGAAGGTATAGTTAGTGCAGCTGAGATTTTTAAGCAAATGTATAGCACAGCGCCTCCGCCGCATCAACAACAGCCTGTAATGTCTACTCCCGAACCCGTAGTAGAGAAAATGGAAGAACAGGTACCCAATAGTACCCCCATGGCAACAGCTTCATTAACCATTGATGCATCAAGGCCTAATGCATTGACTATCAAATCTTTGGATAGAGATACAGTTGATATGATTGTAAACAGGATTATGGGTAACTAAACTCAGATCTATGACACTTGAGCAATGTTTTTTTTTCTTTTTTTATTAAGTTTTGATATACAATAAACACTTCCCGAACAATGAATATTTCATTTTTTTACCCTTCCCACTTGTATTCAATTGATTTACATCAAAATATAATATTTTGGCTTTATAATGCACCTTTTGGCTTTAATGCCATAACATATAGTTTGGCTTTATCATGCACCTTTTGGCTTTAACGCCATAACATATATTGTTGGCTTTTTTATGCACCTTTTGGATTTAATGCCATACCATATATATTTTGGCTTTTTGGCTTTAATGCCATACCATATATATTTTGGCTTTTTGGCTTTAATGCCATACCATATATATTTTGGCTTTCACACCAATGTGTTTATGACTGTCGAGGCTATTTAAAGGCAGCGCCATGATTGAGGATTCATTCACAACTTCATTCTTCTTTGAGTGCAGATACTCGTATCAGTTCCAATGGATTATACACCAACTGAAAACAGGATGGAATCCTCAGATACCCTAGATTTAGATCAGTTCAATTTGGATTATGATTTAATTTTAGATTTGCCTGATGAGCTGAATAACATATTAAATATTCCTACTGAAAATTCGCAAATTGAACAATCAAACGGTGTGACATATGAAAACATATCGGAAGCATCGCCCACATGCAATGATGATGTTAATCAAGCCAATGTTATTGCAGAAGACCTCGAACAGACAAATTGGGCTTCAGCAGCTCCTTTTCGTGCAGAGGTAGAGAAAAATGTTGACAATACAGGTATTTCTGCGGCATCCGAACGTTCTTCTAATTACAATGAAGCAGCTATCAATGTCGCTAATAGTACAGTAGAGTACCATGAAAACAACTGGTGGGAACAACGAAATACTACAAACAAATGGACCGGGCCAAGGGCAAGATATTCTCAGAAATACAATAAACCGTTCTCGAAGATTGGATTGAAAAACGATGGTTACCGTTTGAGAAAGGGGATGTACATCAACGCTAAGGAATATTTAAGGCGGAATGCAGAGGCCACAATGTCCAAGTGGTGGCAAGAGGAAAATCGTTTTGTAACCAGTAATGTGACGGGAAGAAGGATATATCTTCCTGAAATAGCCAACGGATTCTTGCGAGAAAAGCATCGGCTGGCTAAAAATGGCCACATTCATCAGAAGCAAGTGCCTTCAGAGACGGAGGTAACAAATGCTCTGCTGCCGATAATGATAGCGATGAGTGAGAACTTTAATAGTAATTCTATGCCGGGCTTAGGACAAGAGTTAATGAACTACATTGTCACACAGAGATTATAAAAAAAAAAAACAGTGAGAGAGGATTCTTGGATTATCCCCCCCTCCCCCCCGCCCCGATTCTTTGGATAGAGATACAATTCATATGTCTATAAATAGGCATAATATAATACTTTGGTTTTAAATTGTAATTCTTGGTTTTTAAAGCCAATGTGTCTATGACTGCTTTGATTGTTTAAAAAGGCGAGCAGCATGATTTAGGATTCATTCACAACTTTAATCATCACGGTGTGCAGACATTATTATTCAGTTGTAATGGATAATAATACAGTATCTCAAGTATACGCCACTGATGAATTATATTATTGTGACACGCAGACTCTAAAAAGTGGTGAGGATGCTTGGATTTCTTTTTCGGACGATTGTATGGATGCTGTATTAAATATAAAATTGTTGAATGGTACCGCTGAAATAGACGGCCATCCGCTATCTTTAGGTATTTCGAACATGTTTAACACGGACAGAGAAGACATTTTTGTTCATTCTTGGACTGGTTGCCAATTTCAACTAACTTCAACTTCAGAGAATGTTAAAAGATACGTAAAACGTATTAAATCTTCATCCATGTTCCCTTACCTGGCCCTGATAAATGATAATCGTGTTTTGGTGGTTGACAATGACCATTCATCTGCGGTCATATTAGCAAATTATTTTTACAGGAAAGATACAATTTCACCAGTGTTTATGATTAATTTAGACAATAGAACCAATGGTGGTGTAGTGAATTTGTATTCCATGCATTCAACTATCCCTCCTCACAACCCTTTGGATACCCTGTTGGACAAGAAACATATGTTTTGGGTTGGGTTATCGGGTGTTAGTATTGAACAATATAAAAAAATTTCTGATTGTGTGCCTTCAAACGCTAAATTGGTTGTGTACATGGTGAACAATGCAATCAATTCTTGCTCGGTGGCTCATTTGTGCGATGTCTTTGGATTAAAATCACTCGTGACCATCAATGAGAGACTTTGTGTAGATGAAGAATTGAAAGCGAAACTGGATACTGTGCACAACATTTTTCCTTTGCTGTCAGGTTGTGCGCATGGATTTAAACAGGATTTGGATTCTATAGTAGCCAAGGCCCTCTTTAGAAGTGTTTTTTCACAGTCGTATAGAACCTTATATCGCAAAGAATTACCTCCCTGTTACTATGAAAAGCTGTCTAGTTTTCTGTTGCCTGCCGATTTTGAATTTACAAAAGGTATTTCTGGATACTGTAAGAAGAGTGAAATTGTAAACAATACATTTTATGCTATTGCAACTGGAGGTGAGCAAGCATTAATGACTGTGTGGGGGTATGTGTATGTGGATGAAAATGGGAGATGTCATTCTGTATTGGGAAAGGGGATTGAAAAAAAATGCCTGTGGTTACATTGTATGAGCCAACCACCCAAGAATAAATAATTGTGCAAATTGAAATTAAATGAATTGAAACATTTAAAATGTGCTTGTCTTTTTTTTTAATTTTTTTTTTATCCATTTTCGTTATCCCAAATGTTCTTGTTGAGTGTAAAACTGTGTTTTGAGGTTCACTGTGACAGTTGCGTACAATGCTTTGTCTAACGGCACATCTTCAATGTTTGTTTCTTTACCCTTTTGTGCTATTGCAACCAACTTTGTTATGTCTCCTATCCATTCGTTGTTTACTTGTGCTTGAGTGGTATCATCCATGCAGGATTCCAATAAATTGAAAATATTTTGTTCTACGGGTATTCCAATGTCTGTTGGGATGCCTTGTGTCCGATAGTATAGTAAAGTTAGAGTCGGAGTGCCATCATCGTCCGGCGCTAACACATAGCCTCCAAAATTAAATTTATTGCTGATGAAGAAGTAATTGAATGCCATCAAACTCTCGGATTTAATTACTTCTTTATTTTCTCTTTTGAGAATTGAAGTAACGGATTCTGGGAACTGATAAAAGGATTTGACTTTAGCTAACCATGCTGCGTACGCCCTTAATGGGTCCTCGGCAGCTAAACTGGACTGATTTGCTTCCGTTTTGAGCGCTGGAAACACACAATAGAAATGGTTGAACAAAACGTAGCGTTTAGCGCTCTGGTTCCCATTTGGGAATGTGAATGGCAAATTACAAACATCAGTGGTATTTTGTCGTTGCTTCAATCTTTCTTCCATAATCATATCTTTATCCGCCCTTATGAGATGAGAAGAATCTTTGGCTTTGAATTTAAATCCGTTTTTAAGGCGTTTGATTCGCCTCTGGTAGCGAATTCTCGCTAGCCACCTACTGGTGAAATACATGGTTGTACTAGTACTAGTGTGGTATTTTTTTTCTTACCTTCTACCAACTAATGCACCTTAAAGCCTGAATTTGGGATGGGAGAAAAAAAACGAGATTACTATTAATTACAAACTATGATAACTGGGATTGGCTTGAATGTCGAATTTTTCAGAGTATTCAATACACATCAAGACGCCACTAGCTTTGCTCTTTCCTCCACTTTCCCAAGATTATTTAAAGCAAACTATTTGATAAATATTCCGAGAGTCACCAAACAACTAATTGTTTTACCAACTGGTACTGACAAAAGTAAAAAATAAAATTTTGATATATATAATATAAAATATATATATATATATATATAACCGGTTAAAATGAGTATCCAAACAACATTAAATTCAACCACGCTCTTCTCAAACGACCCTAGTCCGTTGAGCGCAGCCCCGTTCACCCTATCGGCCTTGGACGAGGCTAGAAATGTTAAAGAATGGGTTACCAATGAATTTCTTAGGCATTCGACCACTGATAATTTGACTCAGGCTGATGTTGCGCATAGCATTAATGTGGTCATGTGCAATAAAATGGTTGCGCGGATGCACAGTAGGATGATTGAAAACGTGTTTGGGCTGCTTTTCGACCATGCTATGACGGACGAACCGATTACGGAAAATTTTACTTTGTCATACATGTACAGCGTAGATATGTCGGATGCTTCAACTGAATCTTATTTGGGATCTGCAGGCCCCAGTGTCCAATTGATGGATATCGAGAGGATTATAATGCCTCCAGCACCGCACTGTTGTAACATTAGAATCAATAAGGACCTCTATAGAAAATTTATTTTGGCCCTTAAGGCTTTTCAAGGCTCTTGGTTGCAAAGTATACGTGACAAGACCGCTTTAGGTCTACCTACGTCCAGCACGTTAGACGATCCTAAATTGCACATTCTTAGAACGGAATATGAGAATTTTATCAGTCATATGGATAGGAGAGGTGCGGCAGCAGCAAATTCTTTGATTAGGGGTGACAATACGCACTCTCTATTGAAGATTATCAGACAATCTCCATCCGTTTATGCTCTCCCTAAACTAAGGGGGATTAAAAATGTTTTGGATAGGAACGAAACTGCTCGTAGATTGGTAGCTACAGTGCCCCAAAGGACGTTCGGAATAAATAAAATGATCCCGGGATCCACTTCTGAGCGTTATTACTCAGGCAGCGTTTTAGGTGAGATGATGCAGATTTTTGAAATAAACACTGACAATGACGGTGCAATCGATGGTTTGAGCGGTGAAATTTCGGGTACTGGATTGAACTTTAATAAGCCTGATGTTATAGCGGTTACTACCAACAGGATGATAGACAGACTTTTGGCCGATGGCGTGTGTAAAACTGCCAATGTGAATCTATCTCAAACTATGACTTTGGTATCTTTGAGTAATGAGGATATGCATCCTTGGAACGTGATGGCACCCAGGTCGTCTGTAACTCTTAAGAATGGCACCTATATGCGTGATCCAAACCGACAAATGGAGAAGAAAAAGCATGTCACAAAGGATCTCAAGATGGTTTATGCTACCGTCAATGGCAAAAATGTAGTTTTCGTTACAGTAGAGGACGGTTCATTCTCTAAAAATATTGCTACTGACACCCAAATGACCACTGCAACAACATTTGATTTTTCCGTTCCAACCGGCATTCACATGACTAACCAATCAGCTGTTCAGATGGGACCCGTTAGGCAAACTACTACTTTTGCTAACGAGCACGGAGATTATTGCACCCTATCCTGCTCTGATTTGAAAGTATTTTTGACCACGCTCTTCTTAAACGCCGAGTATGACACTTATTATCCCGCGGAAGGTGATGAAGATGTAGAGGCATCTATGATGTTTTACACTAAAATAAGCAAAAATGGTGAAAGAGAGGAGGGGGAAGAAGTAGTAGTAAAAGAAGAAGAAGAAGAAGAAGAAGACGAATCTGGAAGGGATGTGGGGTACATGAGGAACAAGTACATCAAGGATAATTATTACTACAACAATGACTTAATGGCTATGAACGTGATCAATTTATTGCTCAACCGTACCAATCCAGTACTTCAAAACATACAAAAGCAAGATCCTTCTCTCGGTGAAAAGGATGGTCCCAGTCCGGATGATAAAATGTCTGTTAGAGCTACTGTAAAAGATTATTTTTCATCAAAAAAATCTATCGACATCACGGATGAGATGATTGATACGACTTTTGATATTCTTTACAGAATGACTAACGAGACCGCTTTAAAGTACCTGGATTATATCAATATCGGTTTCGGTGTAATTTGGGTGAAGCCGCAATTTATTCAGGCTGATTCAATTTTGTTCTGCCGACCTTCTGGATTCGCTCATTTCGCAGGAGCTCCAGTTCAGACCCGTTTACAGGACCTCACAGACGAATCTCAGTCAATTTTATACAATTCAAAAGCCTTTTCTACCACCTCGAGACAATCTTTGGGTTCTTATCCTTCTATGATGTGGAAGAATGCGGCCGTTGTGGAGACTATGACATCCAGCAATGACAGTACTATTAACGTGACTGACGAAGGTTCTCTCATGGATGCATTAAATTACCTCGGACAAATGAAAAAGGCCTCTCGGGAGACAACTTTGATCAACCATAGTCTGAAAGGAGAAGGGTGGTGGCCATTATTGGCACCTCCTTTCATGCCTAAATCTCACTTTTCATCTCCCCGAAGTCCCTTAGGAAGGTCAGGGATAAACTTTACTTCAGAAGATATGCACGATAAAATGTTCTTTGACAAGGCCGTTTACGATTGTTTCAACCCCCGTTGTTACACCACAAACACTGTTTTCAGCAACATGCTGAACAATATCAACACTGTTTGTCTGTACAACAAAAATTTGTTCCTCTACAATGAGGATTTTCCTTTTTACAAATACATGAATTTCAACTCCGTTTCTGCTGCCGCGATCAACCATTTGAACGACATTGCCACCAATTTGGAGAATGAAAGCATTAATATTAAAAGACCGGATACTCAGGCTGTGGAAGGTTTGGATGAAACTAATTTGTCTCTACTGTTGGGATCGTCTATCCCGAAAACTTGTTGGACGGATTCTGATTTGAGTTGCGAAGTATTAGAACGTAAAGATTTCAAACATGCTAGCAGTTATAGAATGAACAATGTTATAACCAAAGGAAGTACCGATTTCCTCATCAACGGTCACGATTTTGTCGGCAAGTGGGACAGGTGTTCTGTAAATGAGTATTCTTTCCTTTAATTTCAACTACAAAATAAAAAAAAAAGAAATAATATAAAGAAAAACCATGATGCAAAATTATCAATACCTGCGCATAGCAGCTCAAGACAAGGCCGCTAGAGATTATGATCAAAACGGTGCTTTTAAAGAGGTCCCGTACTGCATTGTCAATAGTAATCGCTTTTATGTTCCCAATAGTAGATTAGAGAATTTATTGCAGCTGACGACGGAAGATGTAAGAGGGAATGAAGAATATTCTCTCAATGACTTTATAGAGAGGTTAGACATCAATAATTTGCTATGGAGGCCTCCAATCGGTATTGGAGGAGGAATTAATCGTTCTTCTGTGCTTAAGGCAGGCATTCATTTGAATCATTTAACTCATGCTCAATTGAAAAATACTGGGATGGGGCCTCTTTTAGTAGGTGATATGGTATATATGATGCCGGCAATCAGTTCTTTTGCCAATGTCAATCCGTCGGTTAATATCTACCAATACAGAGGAAAAACTTATGTCCACCCTATGATATTGGGTTCTCAAGAGAAAGAATTATTGGAAGGAGACATTTTGATGTTGGATGAAAATTCTCAAGAAGCTGATCCAGTGACTTCTATTGGGCGTGTGATCAAAAGACATTTGCTTTCTGGTAAAAATTTGGACCTGGGGAAGGTATTGATGTATATGAAAATGATGAAACCGGTCGGTATTGTAAAATATAATGTGGAAGGTTATAGGAGGTCCGTATATGACCTGGCTGAGAATAAAGTTCCCATCGGGTCTAATTTCATCTGCAATTTTCACCATTTTTGATTTTTGTTTTGTTTTGTTTTTATTAAATTGAATAAAAAAAACAACAGCAAATACATGATTTTAGTCAGAGTGTTTGGCCTTTTATTCCATTTAAGGTTTACTATAAAATACGGGATACCATATATATATCAATTCATTCTGAGCCTGACAGTCGAACTGGTATGGATCTAAAAAAGTTCTCACCCATGAGAGCTGTATTGTTTTGGAACATGAAACACGGTCCTAATTCCCATTTCGTCACGTTGGGAATGAAAACTTATGTATATGATCCTCTTAGTATACATATTCCCGCAGATATATCTATTTTCAGGAAACATGCGCAGGCTGTTTATGATTATGCCACCATGAGATCACCTTGTGATATGACTGAATTGATTAGTTATTTACAAGGAAAAGCATCTAGTTTGGTAGCTTATAACAGCTGCGTAAGACCAGGTTTTTACCAATGGAAGGATGTATGTGTATACTATGGCAAAGTAATTGAGAAAATGGCTGCTGAGAAATCTATTCACATGACCTCAAACGTCTTTGAATCGGAAGATTTTCATTCTATAGCACCCAGACAGCCTACCGATATAAAAGAATTGAAATATACGGATCATTCTGTTAAGATTTTACACGATATAGCTTACAGGAGAATGCATGAAAACCCGTTTGGGTTGCTTAAAGGGTTGTCTAGATTCATGAAAGTCAATTCAGAAGGATCTAATCTGTATGTCTGTTCGTTTTTAAACAATGTAGCTAGGGCGTGTAAGTTATCTTCAGCGGTGAAATTAATTTTCAAAACTAGCCCTGTAACGGAAGGAATATGTTTTGGGGCCGACAATATTGATATTAAGAAAATACTTGATCTGTATACATTATTATTCTGCCCGTGGTGCTATAAACCAATCAATGTGGCTTTAAATAAGAAATCCTCTGCCGGTGGAGCCCATAAGTCACAAATATTTACCGACGAGTATACCCAAGAACCCCTCTATTGTGTAGAAAAGAATAAACGGGGTATTATCTCATTACCCCTGTTGATGTGCGACTATGATGGCAAAATATATTCCAATGCTGTAGAATGGGAAGTGAATCGAAATGTTACTCATGTGTTTTCGATTAAGACTACCTCAAAGAAGGGTAGTATGGTTATTACTCATAAACAAAAGGGGATAGATACATATTGTCCTGTAAGTACTGAAGTTAAATGTGATGAAGATGAATATTTAGAGCATAAGTGCATGGTATGTGCGTCTAAGCAAAGACAATATATTGATGTGAATGACAATTGTTACTTTCATCATATTTAAGCTGTCTAACATCTATCTTATAATTTTGCGTCAGTGTCTTTCTTTTCAATTTGTTAGTTCATTTAATTCATTTCATCTTCCAACTTCTTTACTACAGCCAATTTGACTTGCTTTATTCAATTCATAAAAATGCTCTATTTGTCTTCTTCTCCATCCCCGAGATGCATTCTTCTATAATTTCGTGCAGGTATAGGCCTCAATAACATACTTTCATAATTATTGTATAAATTGGTTTTTTCCAATTCCAATTGTTCTCTCAAGTCTCTCATCTCCTTCTGATGATCTGCTCTCATTTCATTTAATTGTTGCTTGTGTTTAGTGCCATTCTCTTCAATCACAGAGATGGCTTCCTCATAATCAGCTTTCAAAGTAGCGATTTCGTCAGTGAGTTTGTTTGTTATATCATTATGGTCTTCCTTGAGACGAAGTTTGTCAGTTTGGTAATTTAGTTTTTCCTCCATCATTTGTCGAGTCATAGCAATAATTTCTTGATCCCTAGTGTTCAATTGTGACCTAAGATTGCTCAAAATATCGTCAGTTTGCTTGTTGAGTTTACTGTGTTCTTTTGTTAGAATCTTAATTTCTTCTAGATGGTCTTCTCTAAGAGAATTGATTTCTGCATCTTTAGACTGCAACATGTTGGATATTTCTACCTTTTGACTAGCTCTGAGACATCCAATTTCATCATCATGCGGACATCCACCACTTCCTCCTATAGTTTCACACAATTCATCTAAGTTCTGCATAAGGAGATTCATTTCTTCGTCTTTGCTGTCTATAATAGCATTCAATTCATCCTTGATGGATTTAATTTGTTCTTCATATTTTTTCTTAAGGGCATCTATATCTTCTGAATTGGTTAATAATTCTGTTTGGTTGGCATTTTCAATCATTAATATTTCAGATTCCCCTTTAGGTTTTTTGCTACACACCTGTCCTTGTTCCAATCTGTCTTTCAAGGTACTACACTGGATACTCAATTTAACAACTTCCTGTGTAAGGGCGGTTATGCTAGGGTTATCATCTACAGTTGTAGTTTGATCCGTTTTTCTAAGGGGTTTGAAATCATCTTCATATATTATCATACTTTGATCAGTCTCTTCATTTTCTTCATCCTCAGAAGAGGAATAAAATGCCACATTTCTATATTCTCTAGGTGTTATCCGTCGAGCTGTACGATCTTTTTTGTCTCCGGAATACCTTTTATAGTATCTCTTTGACATTAAATTGCACAATTGGGTAAGACGGTATTTGCTACACAAATCCATCGGGCTCTGGTTATCACCATCCGTAGTGTCTAAAGATTCTTTCGACCGCTCTAATGCGTAAGTCACCAACATTTCAGGAATCAATTGATTACTGTAATCGGTAAGTTTGATAGCCATTGTAAGAGGGGTATCATTCAAGTAATTTCGTATGGTAGCCACCTTAAGCTTGTTAGTCATCATAAATGCTTTTTCGAGTACATATAAATTCTTCTGTACAACAGCCAAATGTACCAGAGTATTTCCTGAGGCAGTCAATTGATCATTTAGGTAATACCCGTCGTTATCGTCTGTAAAAAAAATGTCAACCAATTCTTTTGACAAATGAGGGGTGTTTGCAAGCTTGTGAAACACATTCATGCCGTTTCTATCCCTTTTACAGATATCAGCTCCCAATGATAAGAAATATTTGACCAATTCAGGTTGGTTGTGTTCGACGGCCAACAAAAGTGGATATGTGCTACCGTAACCGGGATCAATTTCTAAAGATTGATTAACATTAAACCGTTTGGGTATCAAAGAAGTAATTTTAGATACATTCCCACTGGCTATACCATACACTAATTGTTTAGAATTAATGTACGGGATGCTGTACTTGACTATAGAAGCCATAATATCACCATAGCTAGTACATGAAACAAACTATGAAAGCTTTTTTTTTAACAAAAAAAAAATAATATATATATATTACATAATATATATACATACATATATATTATATATATAGCAAATAAATGAAGGCAACCACAATAAATAGTTTGTTTTAGTTTCAAACAAAATGGTAAATTTATTTATTTTACAACAGACAAGAATATGGATCTGATTCATCTAATCAGAGTCATCACCATCAAAACACAACTTGAATGGAGGGGGTCTTTTAATACTTCTTTTGAACTTTTTGAGAGGAATTTTTTCCTGAGCATCATCCTCATCCGATGATGATGATGATGATGATGATGATGAGGATGATGATGATGTATCGGTTAAAGTATGACTCCTTTTAACTCCTTTTTTGACTGTCTTTTGAACAGGATTAGGAGTAATTTCTTCCGCATCACTGTCTACAACAGCCATCTCTGCACCATTATTCTCAAATGTAACACTGTTATTATGGATATTGTTTTTCTTGGCTTTTGATGGCTTTTTACGAATGCCGACTAACACTTTGTAACAACCTGGTGCGATAGAATCGTCAGTCATATAAATGTTAGCGCCCCTTGAGAATACCCCCACAGCATAATTTTTACTCTTGTGCGCAGTTGGTACCACCTTGTATGTATATTCAGTATTAACACTATCAAATTCATCAGTTTTCACACAGAAGGAGCGATATCTCTTCCCTGAATAAATGGATATCTCATGGTAACCTTCTAGATCACTACGAACAGTGACATTACCTTGAGAATCCATCTTCAATGACGTTAAAGCACCCAACAGAGGAAATTTTTGCATATCCTTGGAATAATACAGTTTCATGGTATAAGAAGTCTTGTTTGGCCGAAGAATATTAAGGGGCAAAATAGACATTTTACTTTTATCACCTCCAGTAATGTAATACCAACAAGAACCATCCAATTCATCAACTGGATTGCCAACACTGTAGTCAGCACAATCATTTTCTTCCTTTACAATAGTTTCGGAATCCTCAGGAACCCTCTTTGCCTTCTTCTGTTGCATTTTTTTCTTCTCAACTGCCTTCTTGCGGATCAATTCACGTTTTTTCTCCGTTTCTGAATCATATTTACACACATGAATAGACATTTCGAATTCATCCTCATCTGTTAAATTAGAAATCTGCTGAGACATTAAGGTTGAGAAACTATAAATTATGCTACTACGAACCCTATTGTGTCTCAATTTCAATTCATCGTGCACGAGAGAGTCATTCACTTCATATACAACATACGGAGCACTCGATTTATAACAAGTATAGCACGTAGATGTCTTCTTGGTCACCAACTCGTCCTTTCGAATGTACAGAATTCTATTAGATATCACATCTTGGATAAATTGTAGTGCGGCAGGGTGCCCTTTAGTGCCCTTGGTTTTGATAGTTACCAATTTGGTATCCACCTTTGGATCAAAAGTAGGTCTTTTTCCCTTCGGAAGAGTTTGAGGGTAATCCATAAGAGCACTAGAGAACATCTTTGATGATTGATGTTAAAAGTTAGTTTATGGTTGTCTAAATGGCTGTAAAAAAAGCACAGAATTTTAAAAGTGGAACCGTAAGACAGTTGTTATCGCAAATAATGTTTGATAATGACTGGAGAATGAAGCAACAAGCAACCAAGCTTTTAAACTAATACTCTCCTCCTCCCCGGGTTTGATTCATCAACCCAATGCATAGTTGATTTTTGTTAACATTAGGCTTTTAAATCCATAATATAATGTGTAAAGCCAATGATTCAGAAAAAAAGCCAATGAGTTAGAAATAAAGCCAATGATGTAGAAATAAAGCCAATGAGTTAGAAATAAAGCCAATGAGTTAGAAATAAAGCCAATGATTTAGAAATAAAGCCAATGATTTAGAAATAAAGCCACAACGTAGTCACTGGTGTTAATACAATATGTTAGGCTTTTTTAAAAATTGAATTCCGTCTATATAAACCCAGTGTTTTTCATTCTCAGTCATTCATACCATTCGTTCTCATACTGAATGGTTGTTAAATGTTATTTCATAGAGGAATATATATATTTACAATTATCCCTAGATAAATATTTACTTTGACTCAAGTAAGTAATTTGCTCATATAGGGTGACAGCTACAGTATTTGTGCTTAGCCTGACATAAAAATATGGTTAAAAAAAACATGTACAAGATGAGGGCAAAAGTCAATCTTGATAGCAATAAAAAAGATCAGAAAGCTAAATATGATGGTGATAGGCCACTATCTACACCCGTAGATTATAAAACTTGTGATTTGAAGCTGCCACTTTTAGCCAGACGAAAATTAAAGAAGCGGTTGCATATTGATACTGAAAGAGAAGTTAATCCTGTAGATCCAGATAGGCCTACTGAAGAAATTTGTACAGACAGCAGTCTTTTTAAGATACCCGAAAAAAATAAATGTTTTTTCCAACGTCAGTTTGGCATGATAGATGCTGATGCTGATGATGATAATGCCGCACCTGATATTATTGAGGTAGAAACTTTGAGTCAATTTACATCAGCATATGAAAGTGATAGTAGTGATGGTATGGCAGATAAACATGATCTAAAAAAATATGCCAGTGCAGATATATTTAATGAACCCGTGTTGGTTGAAAAGGTTGATGTGATTCCCAGTTTGGACGTTGTAGTGGCTGAAGACGAGACAAACGCGTGTGTTTTGTATGAAACTGCACAGGCAATGGATGATGACAGTGATTTAACAAAAATATCTTACGGACCTCACGAAAGGAATGATTTGTGGAAATATTATCGTTATCCGTATGTTGATCCGCCCTCGGATAACTGTCAGTTAATAATCGAAGGATTGAATGAAGTTACTTTGAGATACCTTCAGGATGTGCCAAACAATTGTTTAAACCGTTCAGTGGCCAATACTATATCCAAGATTAAAAATATGAGAGAATTCATTATCACCATTTATGAGAACACTAAGGCGGATGGAAACAATGATTCTGTGTTTTGGGAGCATTCTAAGCAATGGACGGTTGGATCTGGCAGTTCTATAACAATAGGTAGAACAAATGCCCCCAGGAGGCTGTTAAGCTTATCTCCTGTCCAATGCGGTGGTTTAAAGGGAAATGAACACAACTATATTTCAAACTTTCATCAGAAATTAGGCGCTGATGGTGAAGAAATGGTACACATTGAACTTCTGGAAGATAAATTACCTGTTGTTAAACCTGGTAAAATTTGTAAATCTTTGTTTCCCATCTTCTCAACTACCCCTGATTATCTATTTATGTCGGACGACGACAGCAATAAGATACCCGGGCTGCCCATTAATTTTAATGTAAAAGGGTCTGTAACTGGAGTAGGGGAAGCGAAAACTTCTCTCTTGTCCAGCTTAACAGCTAAGATATGGTTAGATAACGATAAAATTACTGTGAGGGAAATGATTTATGGATGTAAACCATACATTATTCGTGCGTTTTTTACTACTCCCGAATCGAAAACTTCTCCTATGCCTAGGTGGTTGAAAGGACATGAGGAAATCTTCAGTGAGATTCAAACAGCTGTGAAGGAAAGTATTCAATGGAAGATGACCTATTACGACCCTCCGAGCACTCATACTGTCGATGATAGGCATGTTATAGACTTTGATATGAACGTTTCGGAAAATCAATTGTACCCAAAGTTGTTGACTAATGAAATTGGAAGACAGATGATTTGTGAAGCTCTTAGTGTTTTAGAGTATGTCAATGATGATTATGTTATGATAGGAGGTTATTTCCCTTCCTTATGGGAAACTAATTCGTCTCGTGATCGTGTTCCAGTCAGTGAGGAAGCGTTTTTTAACGGTGAAGGAGGAGAAGATGATGACAATGTAGTAGTTGAACCAGAGTTTCGTATGGCATTTAATCTTTATTTCACCCTTAAATTGCCCACGAAAACTATGTTTAAACTGGAAAAATTGGTCACTGAAAATCTTGCTAATGTCTTATACAAGGTCGCAAAATCAAAGTATATCATATAATTGGAATATTGGATTTAAATGCGGAAATTTGGCTTTATTAAAACCATATCATACATATATATATATATCGGGGTTTTTTTCAACTTATAATTCATTTGTACCATGGAAGCCGAGCTAGCAACACTGAGTCGTGCAAACGATGTCATAAATTCTATAAGTAACACTTGTAAGACTTTAGTCAGAGCCAAAGATGGAAGTATTTTTATTTTGAATCAGGAAGGAGGACTCGAAGAGAGAACAATTAATCAGGATATCACTAAATGTGGTCACGTGCTGGATAATTGTGAATCTGGAGATGACATACCCATCTATGCATTTACAGAAAAGTTTAAAGAAGATTTGATGAATAGCGTTTACAAGGCAGCAATACCGAATAACAATCATCTAGCTAAAAGGAATAGATATCATAATAAAATTGCTTTGGGGTCTTTACCAGGCTTGAAACCTGTACATAATAGGATTTGCAGGCTGTTGGGAGAGTATAATCTAGTAAATTGTTTAACCAATGAACAATTGGAAACTTTTTTTGAGCAACATACTTGCGATAATCCCTTGTGTGCATCTAAGGAATTTTTTCATACGGACGAGGGTGAGAAAGAGTTGCCTAAACTGAATGTTTCTCATCCAGATTGGTTTTATGACCTCCCGCAATCTAAAGACGAAGATGAAAAGTACTTGACTAAATTTATATCTTACGTTAAATTATTTTTAAAGGAACCGGTATCTCGCAAATGCGTTTTGTGCGATATTTATTTCACTTTGACGGAAGGTGAAGACGCTGTGAATCTATTCGGGCTACCAGAGGAATTTATCATGAATGAAACTATTTGTAATTTATACGGGAAATTCAGTATGGACCCAGCAATGTGTTGTATGGGTAGTTTAAAGATCATACAAAGAAGAAATGATCTCGATCAGGAGTACTTTGTAGTGCATCTAGATGACAAAATCTATATATAATAATGGTGTTTGATTGGCATATCCTATTGCAAGAACCGTATGTGTGGATAGTTCTTTGCTTATCTCTGGTGGTAATTATTTTGATCCTAGTACCCATGGTGCAATGTATTTGTTTTTGCAAATCATTTTTGGACATGTTTTGTTCTTTATGTTGTCCTTGCAGGAAAATCATCAAAAGTGGTGATTCGGATAAAAATAAACTTGTTCACGATGCCTATTAATACAGACAAAAAAGAGCCGGGAGTTGGCATTATATCTTTCGAAGTGGACGAATTGAACCTTCCGTTGGAAGAAAAGAGTGATTTGGACGCCGTGGTAAAACATTATTCATCTCTTACGGACGTTTTGCATATAGATGCTGAATCCGGTGGTGTAAAGGAACGTGTGGAGCAAATAATCAAGATTTTTATATCTTTAGTGGCTAATCCAAAGGATGGCTAGCACTTTGGTCGATATACCAAGATGGATGTTTGATTCTCTGGATGTTACTGACATTTTTAAAGTTTTTGTGAATCCCCTAGATAATACTGAATATAAAATTGTGGACAATGATGAACAAATGATGATTAATCATGTGACTGTCGCTGATGGGAATAGATTTTATTCTTCCGAAGTTTATGAGGCTTACAATGGTAGTGAAACTGTATTTAGAGGAGAAAGACGTGACAGGAAGACTGCTAAGGAAGATTATATCGATGACCCGACTATTCCCTTTAAATTTCAAAAAATGATGGATTATGGAGACCAACTTAAACAGTCCAAAAAGATGTGTTATATCAAAGAAAAGGGTATCAGATCCAGTTGGTTGCGTCAAAGAAGAAGAAGAAGAAGTAAAAAAAATGTTTGTCCTAAATTTTCTGATGTGGAGGAAAAACAGGAAAAATGTGGCACTGGTGTCATTGATAGATATACATTTGTTCAGATATTTCAATCTGATAAGTACGACAATGATTTGATTTGTAGCATTTACAACACTCTGGAAGGCTATTATATCGACCAGCAAGTGCTCGACGTCGTGAAATCAGCACTCGACTTAATATATTTCAAATCTTTGGAAAACACCATGGGCAAAGTTGGTGAAAGGAAGAATAAAACATACAAGAAACAACTGAGATATGTCATGTCAAAATTGAAGAAAGGCGGAGTATTAGTCAGGTTGGCTATGGAATCTGAATCGGCATAAAAATATATTATTTGGAAGTGTAAAAAATGTCTGCTCAAGGAAGACAAACTGCTGCTGCGGTCACATATGACACCGAAGGGCGTAGAATATCTTTTGATAAACTCACATACAATGGATTCTCTATCTGTGTGGCTGAATTAGATAATATTATATCCAGAGAGATACCCGTAGAACAGATTTTTAACCATTTCGGGCGAGATAAGGTCATCAAGGCACATTTTTTACCAGAATTAAACATGTGTAGATTAAGCGTGCTTGACAGTCGTTATTACGTACATTCACATGAGCACAATGTTTTAATTGTCACTTATTGTGATCTAAAGGCACTTATTGATAGATACCCAAATGGAGAATGCGTGGACGGCATTATATGTGCTTCGTACAAGAATAGAGGTGAATTGAGTCTTGTTCCGTACATCTATGAATGGAGATCTTTGCCTTTACTGTCTAAATTTATCCACGCTGTACTTATCGGACTAATTGTATCGACATTTGCTTATGTGGTCAAAGATTCACCCCTCCGAGAATATTTTTTGCTGGTTATGATGTTTTTGAAGGATAACATGATACATTTTATACTTTCTATGGTTAAATGAGTGTTATGAAAAGTTGTAATAAAATTTTTGTAATTATATATCATGTGTTTGTTTGTTTTTTTTGTTTTTTGTTTTGCGGTGAATAACATTGAAAAAAAATATTTTGGATGAATATTTGTTGCTTGTACACATACATGTGGCATTAGTATAACATTATACAATATCTTGTCGCAGTAAGTTTTGGACAATAAAACTTGCATTAAATTATACGCTATGGCTGACTCTCAAACTGTAGAAAGAGATAATAGGTGTGCTATCAATAGAATACTAACATCTGTTGGAGATGATGATCCTGTTGCGGTTTATGTGACTAAGAGCACAGAAAATGTTCCCAAAGGCGCTTTAATGGTTAATGGAAAGACGGGAGAAATCACTTTGGTCACCAAGAACATTGATGTGGATGATGATTCAGGGAAAAGTAAAATGATTGTTGAAGGGTACCAAAGCGGTAATATGATTGATATGGTACGCCTCAGGAACCATTTGATGAAAAATAAACCCAATTCGATATTCTTCTTGGACGTCACTCCGCAGAGCGTGTGGGTGATTTTTCAATTTTATAACGAACTTTTAGGAAATGGGGATGAAAAAGCAAGGGGGTCTGTTACCAGTTTCATGAGGGGCCCGTTAATGGATCTTAAATTGGATGAAAATTACGAATTATACAATCTGGGTGCCGCTTTGGGTGCCAATATTTTCTTGGATGCAATACAAAACACAGGAGATACTTTGCCAGAAATGAGCATGACAAAGATCTTGATGGAACAAAAGTTAGAATTTGGGTCTAGAAAAGTACCTTATGCAGTAATTGCTAGAAGTAATGATGATTATGAACCACCTATCCTACCAGCTATTACTATTGACGGCAGGGATGGCATTATTAGGACATATAAATCGTCTTTCGGTCTAAAGAAAATGCGCAAGACTACGTATAAAAGTTCTATAGAAGCTAAATATCCTGCGGCGAGGTTTATGTATGCGGCTACTTATATGAATTTAAAAAATGTGTATGACCAGATGAAGAACCCGGCGCTGGTAATTTTTAAAAATGTGGAGCCTTCAGCCGTTCTCGGGATGATAAATTTTTATGACAGGATAGTTGATCCTACCCTATGCGAAAATGCTGTTGAAAAATCTGGTGCTGATAATATTTGTACCAGTATTCCATATTTGAAAAATCAAAGGCTGGCTAGTATTGTCAAACAGTGGAATTTGTTGGCTAAATGGTCCGGTGCGAAACAATTTGAGACCATCATACGCCATAACCTGTAAACAGAAATGTATTTCAATAATATGATGCTTGTTTACGAACCGGGGGAGATTTATGGCAATGAAAATGTATTAATACAAAAATTGGGCCGTTTGTTGATGATTCACGAGAAGAATAAAGGAGTAGCTTGCTACGTGCTAAACACGACTGATATACCTATTAGTTCATATCATGTTCATGAACTCAGAGAAGAATGTCTTACTGGGAAAAAGACGTTTAAGGATGCTTTCGGGATACACGATAGGGCTTTGGTTGATGAACCAGAAGTATCTTTCCAAAAGGCGATTGACGGGTCATTTGGCATACGTTTTGACACCAATCTCATACCCTTTGATAAAAGGGGTGGAGAATTTTATAATGCATTGGTGAATGAACTAAAGGATGACGAGAGTGGATTATTTGAGTTTAAAACCTTTATAGAGCTGGTTGAAATACAAAATTCACGACCTTCGGTCAAAGTGTTGGTCCACAATAATCCCACGGCTGCTTTAAAGATGGCTGGAAGTTTCGATGTTATCTTAAACGTAGAAAGAGCGGGTTGTTTAGTGGACTGCATACCGTATTTTTGGGAAGTATTCTATGACATGAATACCACGGGAATAGAATATAATCCGGTATTGTTGAGATTATGTAAAGACAATTTGAGACCTGTCAATTTGGCTTGATGTTTTTTTTTCTCTCTCTCTCTCTTTATTCTTGCACAATAATCTTTAGTGAACAATAGAATGACATTTCAATAAACAACATAGATACCTCTCTGAAGATTGGTTGATGAAAGTAAGAAAAATTTTTTTTAAGTTAAGTTATTCTTGTTGTTGTTGAACTGCACGTTTCTTTGTCTTTTTGAGTTTTTGAAGGGGTGTAGAAAGTGTTTCTTCGTCTTCTTTTTCATAAGCCGAAATGGTAGGTGGTATTGAAGGCTGGTCAACTATAAGGGGTTCGAATGGCACATTTTGTTGTCTACGCGCCTTTAACACGGGTTGAGTATGAGGGGGTGGTGTTGCATCTGATCCCATACTGTTAATTAGAAGTTCAGCCAAATTCTTATAATTTGCTACCGGGTCATTCTTAACAGCTCTCAACTGATTAAACGATCCTCCCAGGACGGTTAAGAACTGTTGATCAGTATATTTCAATTCTTTAGCCCTAGCCATTATAGTTTTTATTAATTGAGATACCTCAGCACCCATTTGGACCAGCATTATCTTTCTTCCCACCGCATTGGCTGCGACTATCTGAATCAAACCTTTAAGTAATGGGTCCCCTCCAAAGTCGCCCGAACCCCATTTACCCGTCACAAAGACGCTTTTGTCCGCTTGTTCCAAGGGATTGAAGGCGGCGGATGCTTTTGTAATCTCTCGCACCATGTCTTTCACATTATACTGTCTTTCCCTATTTTCCTTGTAAGATATTGCGTTGAAAGCCACAATGCGAGTCTGAGCACGATTATCCGTGTCCATGCTTACAGGTAGATTAGAATAATCAACCACATTGGCCATGTTGTAGGTGAACTTAGATTTTTTCCCATAACCTCCTTTTCCTGTACCGTAACCGGTATAATTACTGAACCGGAGGGCCCCTACTATATCGCAAACTGTGTTATTGTCCATTTCTGCAAACAAACCTCTACCAACCAAGGCCTCTGGGTGTATTAGCAAGAGAATTTCTTCCTGCTCAGCAGCCTCCCTGAACACCCCACCTCCATAATTTTTGTTGGCAAAATCAGCAAACACTCCCGATTTGACATCTTCTATTTTGGGACCTCGCACCATAATAGTTGCTCCCACGCTATCGAAAGGTTTACTTAAATCTAAATCTTTGTAATTCAGAGATCTAACTGAAAATGTTATTGTTCGTCCGGTACCCAACAATTTATCTTTGTTGCGCCGGCACTGTTCAAAGTAGTGTAGGAGACATTTAATCTTCTCAATGTCACCTCTGTTGACCACCTTAGACATATCCATCTGACTGATCAGTCTTGCTGATGTTGATCCATGACCGCTTATTTTCAGTCTACCTAAGAAGGCCATGGCCAAAATATTGTGTGCTTGAACAGCCGTAAGGGTAACTGAGTCACCATCTGCAACCAGACGTTTGGCAACTATTCTTGGGTGAGATGTGGCAACTTCTTGCTCCAAATTATTCAAGAAACTTGTTGGATGGGCCAAAAAATTATTTTTCTTCAATTCATCGACAATGTGTTTACTCAAAACGTTAGACTTTGCGCTCCTGTCCCACTCAAATATTAAATTATCACTAGATTTATTTTCTTTAGAAGGTTTTGCTTTGACAGGCGTGACGTACAATGCGGGTACAGAAACTTTGACAGTTGTACTTTCTCCTTCTCCTTCTCCTTCTCCTTCTTCTTCATCTATATAATGAATATAACGGTCTGAGAACAAACTTCCTAGCTCTTTGGTACCGTAAAACCGTTTATGTCTGGATTTAATCATGCTCGAACTGCCTTTGTGTAACCTAGCTTCATTGTCATCGTCCATTTTTCTCTTTCGATTACGAACTTGTTTATCGTCACCCCTAGAGTGCTTATTATCCATCAATTTCAACATGGTGGGTACGATAGCATTACGGGAGGGATCTTTGCTCATCATCTTCCACAGTCTAGTGATACCGTACTTGTTGTAAAAGTCAAGAGGGGATTCTTTATAGAAAATTTCCCAATCACTGGCCGGGTTGAACACAAAATTCTCTACAAACCACAATGTTTCTACATCCGATCTCTTATCACCATCCAACACAGCCGGTTTGTACATGTATATGCTACATTCCCCAGCGGGTGAGTTTAGATAATCCACTATACCTAACCTGTAAACGAGAGACATTCCTTCCGAACTCATCATCTCTTCGTTTATATAAGTGAAATTTGGAGTAACTACAAAATGGACCATCCAATCGGCGGTGTAAACAGATTTTTTTAAAGTCAAAAATACGAATCTCCTGGTATCTTCCACTCTGCCGTTCACAATTGTACACAAGGTAGTAGGAATCCTGAAAGTATCCTGTTTAGCGTAATCAGTTTTATCATCCACGCAAGCTCCCGAAATCAAGACGGGTTGAACGTTGGTCAATGAATCTTTATGCCAATCCTTGCACATGCTGATCGAAGTCACCCCAAAGGGCCTCATATTGGAGACTAGGGAAAATAAATCTAAACATTCACCGTCTTCCCCGTGGGTAAGAATAGGCCTGAAAATAGAATAAAGTTTTCCTTTGGGGTTCTTCCCCGACAAAACTTCAACCAAATCGTCCAACGAGATCACATCAGTGAACTCTGAACCCAATATTTTACGATTCATGCTCTTTAAATTGGGCATCATGCGGAAAACCAAATTACCACCCGTCGGTCTAAACACCGAGTCTACTCCTATATGCAACATAGTGTAAGTAGGGTTGAATCTATACTGTACAAGGTCCTCATCATCGTCCATGAGAGATTCAGGTTTAACATCTATGTTAGCGGGCATTTTGTTGTTTTGTTTTTTTCCCCCCCTGTATTTTAAGGGCAGATTGAGTCCTTCAAAATATACAACAACTGATATCAGACTTGATATATGTATATATAATATATATTATATTGTCTTTTTTTTAAAACACAGCTTAATGAACGGTAAACTAAGTAACAGCACATGTGTACACTAATAGTTTTCCACATCCACACAAAATGAACTGAGCAAACAACAAATAAATATAATGTGAATTTGTTGTGGTATATTATGTTTGATAATGACATTAATTTTTCAAACAAATTTGCAATAATCTGGCATGAGAGACGGAGGCGGGGGGTAAATGTCTTGACATGAATTTAGAAGCCCACTTCTGGATAGCATTTCTCTTGGTCTTTTTAAACTGGGAACAATCCGCATTCACTATAAGGTCGCATATGCAAGATAAATGATACATTGGGCACAAAAACGCACGTTTGTTCGGAAATAGATCCAAAATCATGTGTTCTACAGAGGCCGAACTCAACAAAGAAGATGGTTGTTTTACTAGAGAATAAAAATGAATGTACCTGAGCATGTTCAATCTGCAAGCGGATGCCGTATAATGACTGGTGAGAGATTTTATTTTTTCTTTGGGATACCCTCTGTCCGTACAGGCAATATGTACTGCAGTTACTTTGTTTAAACTACCCATCGCATTTATAGCCGCGTCCAGATCCAAAAGTTCATCCCTGTTGGAATAATCCATCATCCAGTCGCATACGGAGCATTCGGGAAATATCTTTAAACAATCCACCTGTATAGTAGTACCATCTTCAGCATCAATTATAATATCATCATCCTTTGGTGGTGGGCTTTTTGTATGATCTATCGATTGGCCTTCATAAGGAGCCCACTTGTAAGAATTATCCCACCTCAAGGCGGGTTCGTCCAATTTATTATCTTTGTACTTGGTTTTCTTCAGTTTCTTTGGTATGAAAAGGCAAGGGATTCTATTGTCATTTTTTTCTACTTCTTCCGCATTGTTCGTAAGGGATGATTTATCCGCAAAGTTGGGTAAATTACTATGACAATTATTACAATCACACAACGGGGTGCCATCGGGCGGCTGCGTATTGATAAAATTCGCGATGGCATCTATTTCGGCGCAGTCAAACACTAAAGCATTCATCACATCGCACACGAAATCCGCCTGATCGGAGTAATCCGTTTCAGAGGATCCCACTCTGGACGTGGAACAGTGATTTAAAAAAAAGTGAAAATATATGTCTTTTGGAGACACGTTTTTGCAATTTTTCCACCCGTAGGTCATACATAGGGATATCATAGCATCCAAAACAGTCGTTCTGGTAATGGTAGCACAACTGTAAAATATGTATAACAAGCCCCAATCAATGGACTTGGAAAACTGTTTCTGTAAAACGCATACCTTACACAGGCGGTCGTGCAAATAATCCGCTTTGGCAGACCATTTAGAATTTAACAATTTTCTAGCAGTTTTGTACACTTGAGCATGCTTGCGAGTGAACAAAACTTCGAACGGAGGGAACTTGACATCATCGTCGATGAAAAAAGAATAAACTTCCGCCAACATCTCTACCTTGGGCAATTTTAGTTTAGTTCTGCAATAATAACATTTAGTTTTTTCAGGCAGCCTGTCATCACACCTCGGGCAACATCCATGAAGACAGTCTGTATTTACCATAAAAGAATGTACAGTTTGGGTGCATATTACGCACTCCATCATCAAAGTTGTAGTCGTTTCTAGTCTTCTTTCTTACCCGCAGGAACTCCTATGTCAATGTACATCTTAAGCTTGTAAACGTTTAGGAAAAAAGCTGCGAAAAATACTCCTAGGGTGAGCAATTCGCAGTAACCCACTTGAGCTTGAAAATCAATAGTGAAATTCAGGGAGAAGACAGCGACAACAGTGTAATGCATGAATACTGAGCCACTAGACGGGTTCCTAAACAAAAAAAAATCAATTACCGCCATGATGGTCAAGATAATCAGCAAAACTCCCGATACGATGGCTACATCCGTCTCTCGCATGTAATTATTATCAGTGTGGGTGATGTATCGGGAGGTGTAAACGAGAATTAACATCATGTTGTAAGCAGTCAAACCCCAGATCAAGTTTGCGGCCATGTATTCTTCGATAATCCTACCCCAACGGTTTGCATCAGGTTTGGTATTCCCGGATATCTGCACACTTTGGTCACCCGCGGAAAACACAACTGTCTCCTCGTCCTCCTGAACGAGAGGTGAATAGCGACTCATGCTCATCGATTCCATCGTGTACAATACCACGTAGATTAGACTAATGAACCCCAATATGCAAAAAACAACAATCAAGACGATCAATGTGGCCTCGTCGAAATTACTTATTTTAGCTTCCGTGGCCAGATCGTAAACGTTGTCCATGATACCTGCAACCAGCAGCAGGGGGAAGAAAAACATTTTAGTGGTCGCTTTAGAGCTCTTATAACAAACAATCGAGTAAATGTAGACGACATAACAAATGATTACTAACGGCCATGTGCTCAAAAACGGAACTAGAGCTGATTTGTAGTAAAGAGGGTTTGAGAACCTGCTGCCGTTAACATAAATGGAATAATCACCACCCGTACCTCCCGACCCACCCCTGGGATCTGGTTCCGCCGTAGTTGTTAGATGAACCAATGTTGTAGTTGCAGCTGTTGTTGCGATCGGAGGTACTGTAACAGCAGCCATGATTTTATTCTCTCCTCAAAACATTAAATCACCTTTAGATTTTACCAGTATTGACAAAACGTTCCAATATGGATTGACTTGAAATTTGTTTCAATTTACCGTACAAATATTTCACCGATTTGTTTTTACAAACTTCTAAGACGGGTTCTAACAATTTCATATCATCATTTTCAGAGCATACATAAGTCATCTTTTTGCGAAGTTTTGCGCATACCATCATTTGCATGATAAATTTAAATCTTTTATCCCCCCCTCCACCAAAGCCCTCGCTCCCCCAATTTCCTGTTCGGATGGTAGAAAACTCTGCCTGATCGAAACCTACGTGCAATTTCTTTAACTCTCTGTCAATGGCTTCCGTTTGGTATTGTTGGTTTTTGGTATCTTCTCTGTATAGTAGGGCGTCTATGGCTACAAAAGAAGCTATTTTATCCTTTTCTCCATCAGAATGATCTATCTTTTCAAGATTAATGTCGTTTCTGCCGCCTTCGCCTACGCTGTAACTGTAATCACAAAATCGTTTCACTCTCTTGACCAGTATGGCTTCGTCGTTTTTCATGTAATCGCTCATAGCTAGTTTGCTCAAGAACAATTCGGGATAGGTCAAGAACAATAATTCTTCTTGTGAGAAACCGTTCCCCAAAACGCCCCCGCCGACGCTTTTGTTTGCGAATTGGACCATAAGAGTAGCCGGATCGTAATCGTCTTGGATACGATTGGTCATACCGGAGGCTTTAACCAACTCTACGTCGACAATTGTTTCGCTCACGACCCCCCAGTCTACCGACGAATCCGATTTACACAATTTGATCTCTATCCTGCGATCTTGGTCGGGAATGTAAACATAGTTTGTGTACTCTTCCAACAACAGCTTTTTTGTTATCTT
>JBCJKE010000027.1:1914-13744 GCA_039654525.1 Melibe bucephala | reverse complement strand
ACAGTGACCATGGTCAACGCTGCTTGACTCAACTCATTGTCGAGTTGTGCTCACCGCTGAGCCACCGACGCCTCCTACATGTCATGTCACATCTTCGCTCAACAAAGGTTCAGGTGGAAAGGTGATGGCAATGCGGACCCAAATGTCAGGTCTCCTCACCGAAGACAAAAAAAATATAATCACAGTGAGAATAATCACAGTGAATTTTAATTATTTACGCTCTGTAATTGTTGGTCTTTATTTATTGCTGTTTGTTTCTCTCGTCCATGGTCCTCTCTATCCATGATTCACATCCATATGTAGCTGTTAGAAAATGCAGGTGTTTGATATTCTACCAAAGATGAATGCTCTCACTCTTCGATATGGATAACATTTTACTGAGATCAAAACAAAACACTTAATGATGTGTGTCCTGCAGGTCACTGGTCTCGCATGCTGGCTTGCCTGGGCAATCACTTGATTTGTTTTGACTCTTTTGGGAATATAAGGCACTGTTTAAAGATTAATGCTTTGAATCTATATGAACCCATATATTTTTGTAAAGCTGGAATATTCAGCTCATAGATGTCGATATCAGTATTATATTTTGTCTGTTGTCGTATTACAATTACAAATCTTGTGTCATTGTAACACTGGGAAAGGGTTTTATACTAACTTAAAATTTGTTTGGTAGTAAAATTTTAGCCTACCGTTAAGTATTGTATGGGCAATACTTCATCATTACGATTTTACACCCTTACGCCATGGTGAGGTCCTGTAGGCCTACTATCTTTATCAGAAGGAGGGTTGTCTAGGTGATTCCCATGGATGTGCGAAAAGCAATACAATTACCATGGGCCAGGTTTAGACTTAGTTGTACAAGGTTGTGCTAGTCAAAAGTCAAGGTGACGGACTTTGGTATCATGACCAGATGGGAATGGGAGATCATTACATTGCTTTATTGTAGGCCTCTGTGCTGACGGCCAAAAAATAGCCTGCACTGAGGCTACCATTACCCAGGTTCTCATCACTTTCAATGCTTTTCATTATTATTGCTGAACATCACTTTCACAGACACAAACACTTTCACACACATAACCCCCTTTCACCACTATTTAGTCTATACACAGACACACAGAACCCATGGTTCCAATATGAACTGCCTTTGGCCAGCACAATAGGGTTTCTATCACACTCTGACTTTGACATTGTTTTTTGCGTCAACATGCTAGTAATGGAGAGCAGAGGGACAGCCGATGATGTAGATCTCTGGGCTTTGCATTGATTTAAACTTTGTCGTTTTTATTGGTGCTGCTTTTTGCATTTTAACCTGATGGCGCAAGTCGTCATGTGTTTCAGAGATGACTTCGGCATTGTCTTCGCGATTAGGCATCTCTTTTCTTTACATTTCCTCAACTAAACCTCAATTGTGCGCCCCCCCAACACAAGCAAGCAAACCGAAACAAAAAGCAAAGTCGTCTCACAGAGAACTTTATCATATCATTGATAAATAGTACAGCTCAGTCATATTGCTTGAAGTATGAAGTGTGCATTTATAGTAGTTTGATGTACAGTAGAAGAATGAATTAATTTGACTTAAAGTCATGGTCCTTAGTTCGGTGCAATATATTTTGGTGCAATCTACACATAGATAAGTCTGCATGTAGAAACAGAAAGCTTTTAAACATGACTTTTAGAGGACCATCTGGACCATGTTTTGAGTTGTAGGATATCTTTCTGCCTTCAGTAGAAACAATGATAAGTGGAGTAGATATCTTTCTGCCTTCAGTAGAAACAATGATAAGTGGAGTAAGATGATTAAACTAATGAATGAAATTTTCTTGTTATATTCTGAACTCAAATACAAATCCTTCATGTTCAAGTTTTCAGTCTTTTCACGTCTGCAACATCAGTGAGAATTTAATGTCTGCAACATCAAGAGAAGATAGTTATTACTTCAGGATTTATCTGAAGCCCATATCTGTAACTATATTATCAAGTGTCATGAATTTGTTAACTAGAAGAGTTCGTCAGTCTTGATCATACTTTTTAAATATTTTTTCCACAGTTCAAACGGCGACATTAACATGAGCTCAGAACAAGGGACCACAGCGAAAGCTGCTGATGTAAGATTTCATCTTTCTTTTAGACTTTTTTTCATCTTGTCAGGTCTAGAGCCTATATTAAGAATTGAGCATTTCACTTACTGCAGTGGTAAGCAGCAGCAGCCTTAAGTGATGAGCGTGTGATGTGTTGTGGCTGGTCACACAAAACTCCCCACAGGGCAAGGCTTGGCTTTTCTGTCACTAGGTCCTGCCCAGACTCGTGCCATGCTTGTGTGTAATGCAAGTCCTGTCTAAAAAAGGCAGAGAATTAAACCTTAGTTGCCATTACCTGAGCTTTATGGCCTCGCCACACATTGAGAGGACTTAACATTATTGTCCGATTATGTGAATGGCCATCAGGAAGACTAGATGGGTCAAGTGTCAATTCAAGGGAGCCTCTTCTATTAATTTTAGTGCTTTGGCGTGAAACATGTCCCAAGACTGTTGATGGATTGGCTTTATTCTCATTTGCACCAGTATGGTATTGCATGGCCAGTGCTCTGTCTTGCATGTTAACAGATGTGCTATGTCTCCAGAAAACATATTATTATTATTGCAATATTTTTTTTTGAAAAATAAGCTTGCACTTTTCTGAAGCGAGGTCAAGCTACTGTGTAATGATGGGGCTTTGTGTAGTGAAAATTTGATCAGATCAGATGAGTATGTTTAGGCGTAAACGTATCTAGTGAGGCATGCACCAAGGCAGTGTCAACTGTAATTGCCATCTATTGAACCATATTTTAAAATTATTCTTCAAATTCTTTTCTGTTCTGAGATAAAGGAGATTTTGCCAACATTACTTATCTAGATCCATGGTAGTTCCTTTTTTCTCCCTGGATTTGTGTTATGACATCTCAGTATAAATGTGAAAATATCAGTTGAGTCATAGACCGGAATGCTGATGCTGTGCAATACAAATTTCCATGAAGAATTATCACAATGTTGTCAGTCTTGCCATTTTTCATAGCTTCTCTTACTTTTCTTCTCTTCTCCTCTCGCTTTGTAAAAATTTTTTACTGAAATTTCTTCTATTTTAATTTGAAACAGGTATATGATTTCAACCATGAAGATGGCGGCAGTGGCAATGAGCAACCCCCTCCTCCACCCCCAAAGCCTAAAAGTCGGAGAGGCCGCAACACTAATCAGCTCCAGTTCATGCTAAAAACAGTGGTCAAGGCAGTATGGAAGCATCAGTTTGCTTGGCCCTTCCACCAACCTGTGGATGCAGAAAAAATGCAACTCCACGTGAGTTGTTATCTCATTTTACTGCATTTAGTTCTTGGTGATGATGACCTATTTTTTCCCCGTCAGATCGATAAATGACGACACCTTGCTTTTCAAGCCAAATTTGTCTGAACCATTGAACTGTCTGAAGTTAATAGTTTTTGCTTTTTTTTTTTTTATGAATTAATACATTTCATAATACCTGTATCAATTCTTGTCCCCAGGACTATCACAAGATAATCAAAACTCCAATGGACTTGGGGACAATCAAGAAACGGCTTGAAACATACTATTACACTTCTGCAAAAGAGGCCATGCATGACTTCAACACAATGTTCACCAATTGCTATGTTTATAACAAACCTGGTGATGTAAGTAATATAGCAATGAGTATAGTATGGATTTCATGATTTGAATCATTTATTGTGGTTACTGATTTTATGCAAATCTTTTTGGCAGTTGTTTAAAATAATCAAGATTTGTTTTTGCTTGAGAAAAGCTTCGGGTGTTTTTTTCCAGCAACATTCCAAAAATTTTTTTATTTTAAAAAATGTTTATTTTTTTTTAAGTGTTTTGATTAAAATTCTTATCCTCCCGGGCATCAGGCCAGAGTCAATGACAGTGATGGACCTATAAATCAGTGGAGGAAAGATGAAGGTGCCAGGTTTTAATCCCAACCAATCTTTTATGGTTCAGTTGATTCATGGCCTGGCTACATTGCTCTTTCATTATTTTTTTGCTTTACTATCCACTTTAATGTGGAGGAGACATTCATCATAGTCCTTTGCAAATAAAATATTTTTCTTTGTAACTTGAAATAATGTTCACTTTTGGTCTCTTCATCATATCAGATCATTTCCGCGCTTGAACTTATGAACTAAGTTTTTGACTTGACACGATGGCTGTAGACAGTGATCAAATTCATCAAAGATCTGATTTATGAATATAACCCATTCATACATGCTCCTGATAACAATTTTGTGTTCACTTGTTCTAGCGGTCAGTGAAAGCTCTGATTTGGTCTATGTACTAGTCTTTTATTTTCAATTTTTAAGTCAATGCTGTATAGTGGTTTACCTAAACACTGTGGTTTCAATACAGTGCCTTGAGCTTAACTGATATGATCACTTATTTTGTAACTCAATTTCATTGTTTAATGATTTATTGTCATGAATTCTTATCCAGGATATTACTCTCATGGCCCAAGAATTGGAGAAACTTTTTCTTCAGAAGGTTGCTGATATGCCTCCAGAGGTAATTCTTCAGAAAAAGAGCCCATTTCACCAAGTCACTGCTAATCCCATTTACTTGATAAAAAAGTTTTCAAGTGTTCATCAATCAACAAATTTATCGTATGAAATCAAATTGTGGTTAAGGGAAATATCTATCTTAGCAGTACTTTCTAATGCATGCATGAACTCCATTAATCTATTTGTATGTGATTTTTTTAATATATATATATTTTTTGCTGGTGATTTCTTTTTTAAGAAGAGCTCTTTCTAGGTATAACATTCATTGTAACTTTTTCCTTTACAACCTCACGCAAGCCATTAAAATAAAATAAAATAAAATAAATTCTTGTTTTAATCTTATTTTATCTTCTTGTTTTTCTCCCTTTTTTTTCTCTTAGGAAACTGAGCTGCCTATAGGCGGAGGAAAGAAAGGCAGAGGGGCTAAAGCAGCTGCTGCAGCAGCAGCAAGATCTGCACTGAACAATATGAATTCCGCTGACAAGCCTGCTCCACCCATGCCGATACCCCGTAGTACTCCTCCTCGTTCTGCAACAGCTCCTGCTTACCAGTCTCCATCTAAAGCTGCTCTTGTTTCTCAAATGGCTCAGAACGCAGCAATTCCCAGCCAAAATGTACCACCCCATTCGGGTCCCAACTCTAAGCTGGGCATGTCCATGAGTGTTTCTCTTGAGGACATTCAGCCCGCTGCTCCAGCTGCTAATACAGTGCTTTCTCAAGTTCTTGCACCAGCTCAGCCTGCAAAGGTAAGAAGTTAATTTGAGACTGGTAAAGCTTAGCCTTAGCATTTTTCTCAACTATTATTTGAGATGATTCATGAGCACATTGTCCTTTTTGGTTTAGTATTGGTCAATTTCCTATGCATTATTGAAACATTTGATATCTTTTTATTTTTACGGCAATTGGTGTTGTCATCAAGGACTGATAATGGAGGAGATATACAGTTGAACTTTGAGTATTTTATAACAAGGCAGATGGGACCACCATATAATATCTTGTTGAAATGAAATGTTAAAACTCTTGTGCCCTTTTATAATCCAGGCACTTGCTATTGTTACTTTCGACCTGGGAAGAGTTGTGAAAATGGGATTATCTGTTTAAATATCGTATGGAAGATTCCTCTAAGACTTCTAACTTCGCGTGCCTATTGGGTTTTGCATTTTTAAAATATATTTCTACAAATATATATGCATTTGGGAAATAATCTTCCTGTTGCTTAGAGACATCATTCCCAAGTTCTTCTATATTTTTAATGATTACGAAATGACTTCAAAAAGGTAATCATGTGACTCGTCAAAGAACATTAACTGCTTTCATTTCAGCCTAAAAAGAGCTTGAAAAGGAAAGCTGATACAACTACCCCAGGAACTTACCCAGCTATGCCTCAAATGATTTATGATCCAGCATTTGAACCAATGAAAATAGGTGGCAAAGGCCAGCCTAATCGCCGTGAAAGTGTTAGACAAATTAAAAAACCCAAACGTGACCTTCCCGATGAGCAGGGAAATGTAAGTGATGCCAGTGTAAGTTTTTGCGACAGTTTTGTGGCACTTTTTTCACCTTTTTACTAACATTGACTTTAACCCTTTAAATAATTGTTTGATTTGCGTTTTGCTATTAACATGGGTTTTCAATAATTCAGTAATTACACATCATAGCTATTTTAGAAGAGGCAAACAATTTTTGCTAAGCTCTCTTCTTTTATGGTATTTTAATGGTTTTTGTAAAGATATTCTAAATTGCTAGTTAAAGTTGATTGCAGTATTTAAGTTCATTGCAGTATTTAGATAATAAGTTTTTGATTTTTTCTTTTTACCTCAATTATCACTGATATATTTTGATGGAGGGAGTGCGTTATAGTATGGAAATCAGGAGAGAAAAAGAAGTTTTCTCATTAGTCTCTTCCATTTATAAGTGTATGGATGCAGTTGCTTTTGTCCCGTGAGATGAAAAATTAAATCACTGAAATTTTAGTCTATACGCCACTTACGTGAAAAGCAGGTGAGCGTGCATTTAGTTAAAACAGGCATTCAATGAAAGGCTGATTACGGAGATGATTTCTAAGCAGTTGCATCTTCAGCTCCTGAATTGTTTGATACACTTTTCCTTCCTTCTCTCCATTCATCCCAATCATTACACCTCTATATAATGTACAAAGCATTGAAACCCCTGCTCTAACTGGAAACACCAGAACTGGTGGTCAATTAAGAACAGCTGAACCATAGTATGACACTAACAGGATACATGCACCATATATGCATCTGTTAAGATCATTTGTTGCTAAGGCATGTATTTTTGAGCAAAAGAAAAAAAAGACGTGGCATTTCCTTGAGCAAACCGATCTGTCACAATGGGTGGTCCCAGTGGAGAGGCACCTCTCTTTTCAGAATGGACAGGCATTGAAGAGAAAAATAATTTTTCGGAAGAGGCATTTAGACTTGTATTAGAAAAATCTATAGAATTTTCATTTAGTTTGACTATTATATTAGAATGAGACTATGTTTGCTTATGCTTCAATGTAATTGAAAAATGTCCTGAATAGATTTGACACGTTTAAAGCCTTTTTAAAATCTTAAATAATAGTTGATTATTTTCTTTATTTCTGATATTACCTTTGAAAAGCAAAATGTTGGATCCATTCATACTGTCTCTTATTTCAACAAAGTTATTTTATTAACATATATGTGTAGAGTTGGCTTTTGCACAGTATGTTGCTATACATTATACAGTTTGATTTTATTGGCTTCTCCACCTCCACAAGAGATGATTTTTGTTCAGTAAATCTTTGCATTTTGCTCTTGTACTTTTTGAAATGCCATTTCAGGCTCAACATACTTCTAAAAACAAGAAAGGCAAATTATCAGAACAGATGCGCTATTGCAGTGCAATTGTGAAGGAATTGATGACGAAAAAACATCAGGTAAATTTATAACCTTTTGATTTGAAACTTTCTTTTCTTATTTCAGATTTGTGGCCTTCCATGAATAATTGTTGAATGCACTATTGTCTTTTTTGTGTTCTTCCTTTGTTGTGTACATGAAAACACGCTGTTATTGTGCTGCCACCACACAGCTCTACTGGGCACAGTATATACCTCTTTACAAAACTTCTTTTTAAAATGGATACATGCTGCCTTAGTTTCATGATGAACCATTATTTGCACAACAAAATTTCCTACTAACATGCTGAAATTTCATTGGCAGTCAATTTAGATGAATATTCTGTTGAATCTGATTTGAGAAAAAAAAATGTGAAGGTTCTAGGAAAACAATGTATTGTGTTCAGTTGTTGCAGTGAATGGCCATATGCCTTTGGAGTAACTTCGCCTTTATTTCTACATCTAACCAACTGCATACCTTTCTTCTTCTACAACTCATCTTGAATGGCCATTGGAATCTGGCTTTGAACAGTCAATAAATCAAGATCGATTTCTTGCAATCTTTATTCTTCCTTAATCTGCAATGGAACCTTACCCATGAGCTGAACCCCTTTCCTTTTTTTTTTCATTACTGATTTTAGCCATTAAATGATTGTTAGTTTTTTCCCCCCCTTCCCTCCTCAAAACATACTTAAATCTTTTCATGTTCCTCCCGGGCATCAGGCCAGAGTCAATGACAGTGATGGACCTATAAATCAGTGGAGGAAAGATGAATATGTCAGGTTTTAATCCCAACTGAGATTTTATGACTCAGTTGATTCATGGCCTGCTTACATTACTTTTTAATATATTTTATCCTTCTACAGGTACTTAATGATCTTGTTTGAAGTTTTGTATCATAATCTTCAATCTTTCCATTTGTTCCAGTCTTACGCCTGGCCTTTTTTGAAACCTGTAGATACTGATGGTCTTGGTCTGCACGACTATTACGATATTATTAAAAAGCCTATGGATCTGGGTACTGTGAAGGTGAGAGTTTGAATTATTCCATACTTAACCTCTTTCTCCAATAAGTTTAACCTCTTAGGCTTTGCCCCATGCCGCAACATGAACCAAAAAAACCAGCCTCCAGAGTTAAAAGTGCTAAAATGTGTGTGTGTGTGTGTCATAAAATGGCTGTTGCATGCAAACCAAAAAACCAGCCTCCAGAGTAAAAAGTGCTAAAACGTGTGTGTGGGTCATAAAATGTCTGTTCCATGCAAACCAAGTGACAGAGACACATGAAACGTAGTCAAATTACTTGATAAAGATCCTGCCATAGGTCTTTTGCCAGTATACCTGACTGGACTGTTCACTAAAAGTATCAGTCCATTTACATGACCTCCTGCATGTAAACTTATACCACCCTCTATTTTAGGATCACGCCCACTTCCTTATGTAGGCCTACCAGCTCTAGATCTAATCATATTCCTCATCACTAGAATTGTTTGGATTTAGATCAAGATTGAAGTCTAGTTCTTCATCATTTCCATTACCTGTTGTACAGTAAAGAGTTTACTCCTATTCCTCTTTCCTGTCATCAAGTGCTCTCCTCATTACGAGTAAAATTATTTTTCATAAACGAACTTGTTTACTTTATTAAGGCTCCCATTTATAAAAGATATGTGCTGCACTAAATTATAAGGTAGAGATTGGCCAACTATTTTTAGCTTATAATGTCATTTTCTCACAACTACTCTTGATTCCTGTTTTTTCTTGAACTCTTTAAAGCAGTGCATTGGGGAATTTCCAGAATACCGGTAATTCAGTTTAAGGGGGTTAAGTGAATCTTTATCATTGATATGCTAGTTTTAACTTTTTTTTTCTAAATACCATTGATGTACTTATGTAACTTGTAATTATTTACGATATACTGTTTTCTTTAAAATTTCACAGACATTTGAAAGATTCTGCTGCTAATGTTTATGTCTGAGGCTAATTCTCAAGCTTAATCCTTTTTTAAACATTTCAGAAAAAGATGGATGATAGGGAGTACGGTAATGCGAATGAGTTCGCTGCAGACGTGAGGCAAATTTTTCAGAATTGTTATAGATACAATCCTCCCGATAGTGATGTTGCAAAAATGAGTAGGAAACTTCAGGTAAGGAAACATTTAATATAACCAAAAAAAAAAAAAAAAAAAAAAAAAAGCCCAACAAACCCCAAACAAAACCCAAAGAACAAAAGGGTTTTCACTGTTCCTTTATTATTTAGTCCTTCAAATAAATCCCTTTGCTTTATATTAACCTGAGTCTGATTTAACATTCAATCAGGTCACTTGTTTTTTATATTGTAAATTTACATTGTATGTTAAAATCACTAAGTATCAAGGATTATTTGGATAGAGGTTTAGCTTTTGATCTAAGGGTTTTCAGATTATTTTGACCATTTAAATAGAGGCTAGTTAGCTTTGATTCATCATAATTCTTTGAGTTAGCTTGTCTGTAAAGGGAAAAAAGGTGCTTTCCTTTCCTTTTCTCATTTTACCTTTTGGTGTGAGGGTTAAGTCTTCATATTTTCGTTACCTTCTGTGAAGGATTTATGCACATTTATGGAGGAGTAAATCATGCCACCATCAATTGCTCAAGATCCTACTTGGTCTACGTGTTGTCCCGATATTTGAATTCAATATTCTTATAATCAAATCTTATAATATGACTTATTTTATGGACTTATATTCACCCCTCAGCTTTTGTGAACAGGTATTGTATGTCCATCTTTTTGGTGCTCTTTTGCAGGAAGTTTTTGAGCAAAAATATGCACGAATGCCCGACGAGCCTGTTCAAACAGATCCAACACCACCATCATCCGTTGCGTCAGGTATTACGAGAGGAGACGATGGCAGCGGGCTGTCATCAAGTGGTGAGAGCTTTGATGATGACACCAGTGAAGAGGAGAGAGAAAAGACACTTAAGGATTTACAAGCTCAGGTGGGTTTACAGCGTCTACTGTAATGTAATTCTGTATTGTCTTAGCAGCTTGATTTGAACCAAGGGACTATTCAAATATGTTCATGATGGCTGCCTCAAATGTCCATTAACCTAGCCGAGTATGAAATGGTTTTATAAAAGTCATATACATGGCACAACTAGAGAGAACTATATGTGTGTGTGCGCGCGCATGCGTGCGTGCATGGGTGGGTGTGTGTGTGTCCCGGATTGGCTCATTTCACTGAAAATGTGTCTTATATCTTTTCCTCTTTAATTTTTGTCATATCCAGTTAGCCAAGATTCAGGAACAGCTGGCATCCCTCACTCAACGTCATGTACAAAAACTTAAAGAAAAGAATGAAAATAAAACTAAGAAGAAAAAGAGAAAGGAGAAGAAGGAAGAAGTAAAGAAAGAAGTTGCAGAAGCTGTGAATCCTCCCCCACAAGTCCCAGTGGGATCCTTACCTCCACCTGCCCTCACAAAAGACACTCCTAAACCAAAGAAGAAGTCAAAACAGAAGTCTCCAGCCTCGAAAAAGCCCCGCATTAATAGCATTAATCGTGGGGGGTCAAATCGCAAACGTGGTAATGCACTTCCAGTTCCTATCATACCGCCATTTGACAGTGATGACGAAGACAATGCAAAGCCTATGACTTACGACGAGAAACGACAACTCAGTCTTGACATAAATAAACTGCCAGGTGAGTTGTGTTGGTTTTCGTATATTTTTTTGGTAAGAGACTTCTGTAATTTAAAGTTGAGAAAGTTGCTCTCTTTTTTAGTCAGCTGGGAAATGCTTGGTCCAATTCAATTTTTTATTTTTTCAAAAGAAAATTTCTCAGACTTAGATGTTTATCTTAATTGCTTCTCTTTGATTTGATTTTTAAGATTATTTTTATCTTTTTATAGTGTTCACTCCCTTTATGTTACTCATCTATAGACTTCATTCCGTCTTAGTTGATACTCCTATAGAGCTTAATCTGTACTGCTTGCACCTTGAAGAAATGATTCAGACTTTGCATTTGATTTTTATGATGCCATAAATCACAAATCTCGCATATTATTCTTATGCTTGATTCCTTCACTATCATTTTCATTTATAAAATATTTCTCTTTGCAAATATTACTGTGATTTTATTGGTTCTTATTTCAGGAGACAAGCTTGGCAGAGTAGTTCACATTATCCAGTCTAGGGAACCGTCCTTGAGAGATTCAAATCCTGACGAGATTGAAATCGACTTTGAGACTCTCAAACCTTCAACATTACGAGAGTTAGAAGAGTATGTCATGACATGTCTTAAGAAGAAACCAAGAAAGCCATATAGTAAGTATTATATGAATGGTGACAGTCAGATGACACATTACAGCCAGAAAGGAACCCCCCCCCTCCAAAAAAAAACAAAACAAAAACAACCCAACAAAAA
>JBCJKE010000026.1:101202-116391 GCA_039654525.1 Melibe bucephala | reverse complement strand
CCTCTCCTTCTCATCCGTCTGCACCTTTTGCGCTTCTATTTCTAGTTTCACTTGCCTAGATCTACGCATAGTAAAAAAAAAGCACGAGAGAAAGATCCGTGACATCCTCTGACAATGACATGTAATTAGAGCTACAAGTTGAAATGCAACTAAATGCAGTTTATAATCTTTGAGCTATTATATTTTGGCCAATTGTGTAACGACATGAACAAAAAGTGGCTGCCCGAACAATGAGATCGGCATGAGGGGAAAAAAATCATATAAAATCAGCAAAGTAAGCCCCAGGTATGCCTCTTATTCTTATACCAAATTAAAGCTGATTTCAAGAGCTATTTAATGAAATGCAAACATATCATCTTTAAGCCTGAATGTGTTAACAATTTATGTAATTTTTGTAATACATCAACACAAAATGACTGCTCAAAAAGTCAACATGAGGGAAAATATCATATCATACACAAATAACAAACTATATATCTATATACATATATACTATATGTTCTTATATCAATTTAACTCACTTGAGACTTAGACATTTTTGGCTTCACAAGCACTCAAGACTGGGGATTTTGGACCATTTTCAAAAATTCATAAAAATAAAACTATAAATGCAATCTATTAAAAATTTGAACATGGTTGTATTAAGCAATAGATCTAGATCTTTCAATACAAATAAAAACATTAAATGTAACTTTTAGAATTATTTTTACACAAATATTTGAAATTCATGAAATTTTGTCTCTCCGCAGGAGTTTTTAAAATGTAACGAAATGTTCATTGTTCAACTGAAATGAAAAAAATAATGTCAATGAAACTTGTTTTAGCTTGAATTCTTCATGTGTGACTGTCCAAACAATGTTTATATATTCAGTCAAACTGGCTGCAATGTAGTTTTGATGATTATGGAAAAGAAAAAAACACGGCTCAATACACAATGGAATTTCACAAACTTTGCACCAATGATAGACTTCTTTCGCACGAGGCTTCTTGCCAGTGCCAGGGGTGGATTTGCTGACAAGTACATCCCTATACACTTTGCATTCCCTTCTAGGTTTAGAATTTGTCTCCACAATGGGAAGGCTGACCAGATGGTGGATGAATGTGTTGTTAAGGCGGAGAAGGTTGGGTAGTTTCTTCGTAGGGGCAAATACGATGGGTCTTTTCCCTTCAGAAACAAATTCAGGATCTAGATCTGAATCATATTCAAAAACCTCATTGTCTGACTCATTTTCAAATAAATCAAACAAATTTCTAGTCTTTCTGTCTCTTGGCATGTTGAAATCGCGGTAAAAATCGAAGGTAGGTCTACATAGCAATGGTCGTTCACACAGTAAGAAAATGCGTAAGTAAGGCCCCTAGATTTCTCTTATTCTCATCTATTTTATTCTTGATTTGCTGTTTGACAGAACTTAATTCAAGAAGGTGTCTTTGCCTCCACTCAGGAGCATATTTGATAGCCTTTTTCAACAATTTGTTTGCATCTGCAGGACTAACCTTCTCTAACCACTTTACAGATTTGTTTCGCTTCCACATATTAGTGGTTAATCTGGAGTGCAATGAAGCATTTCTTTTGAGGATCATGCTATAGTCCATATCCACAAACAAGTTCTCCCCTGCTAAATTTGTTAACGGGCACGACTTCAAAATAGGTTTAACATCATCCGCTAATGCCCCTCCAAACTCCCCACCATCCAAAAAGTCTGACAGCTGCCTGTGGAGTGCATCATCCCATTCTGAAAGAATCTTCTTAAGACACAGATTGAATGAATCGGGTAAAAAGGCCCTGAAGAAAAATAATCATTCAAAAACAAAGTGCTTTCTTTGTCAACTTCAAAATCTGAAAATACAGATGATGCCAAGGAAGGGTCACCGCCAGCATGCCAAGTTTCTACAAAAGATGTCATAGCTCTGACATATTGAGGAATATCAGCATTCGTTTTCTCATTGCCCTTCATCAATTTCCAATAAGGTTCAGTGAAGAAATTATGTAAAAATGAAAGGACAGCAACTGAAGAAACTATTCTATCATCTTGAAGATCAGCAATGATTGACTCGAGTTTTAAATTTGAATGAGAAATCATTTAGAAAAAGATTAATTTCCCTTCGATGCATTAAGACAGTCGTGGCATTTGGAAAAGACAATTGAACCTATTGGATCTGAAACTTGTAAAGGTTGATTTAAAGCCTTGGGATGAACAAAGGGCAAGCCATTCCTGCCTACAACCACTTTTCTCGTCACAGCGAGGACCCAGCACACTAGCTGTCAAACGAATTAATCTCAATGCAGCTGTTTCATCCTTTTTCCACCCTCCAAATGAAGACTTTTGATCCCTCCCCAAGTTTTCACCTCCCTCTACCATCTCTTCTTTGACACATTAATGCCCTCTTCAGCTGCTTTTGACAAGGCTAAAAGAAAATGAGCATTACAAAAAACAAAGTGTGTTGAACACTCTTCCCCACCTAGCAGCTCACCTTTAAATGTTGCCATTTTCGCATCAAATGCTTTGCATACAGATGTTCGATCGATCATTTCATATTTCATCTTTCTTTTTTTTTTCTTTGAACAGCTCATCTAATATCGTCTACATCTGAACAGTGCAACTCTGAGAGATCTTTAAAAATATTAATGCATTGTTCTAACATTGTGTCCGAATCATCAGAGGCAATTTCCTTAAAACCCAGTGATAGCACTTTACCATTTGACAGATAGATATGTTGTTCAAGATAATGAGCTTTATCTCTGCTTGTGCCATCACAAGCATAGGTGAAGGTGTCTGCTTTTTTAATTTCTTCAATTATTTGCTGCTTTGCAATTACATGTGAGCTTCATTTGAAAAATTAAGAGCACTTGACTCTGATGGCAAGTCGTCAAGTGTCAAATTTTTACCAAAAAGGTTTCGTGCAACTGTGGAGACAACTTTAGAGCAATTACAAGTGGCTATATTAATATCCTCACGCAGTGCATAAAATGTTTTCCTCACACTGTCTAAATATGTGTGGATGCTTCCCTCTTCCCTAAGCTGTACTTCGTTTTCTTGATCTAGTTGCAGCATTTTTGAAATTTCAAAATACATTTCTTTTTGCTCTTGAAGAGACGTTTTATATATTTTACATTTCATTGTCTGCTCACTTTTTTTTGGGGTTTCTTTAAAGTTTGTACTTTTCTAAAAACATGTCAGACTTCCATTTACTCTGCCTAACCTCTTCAATCAATGCAGCATTTTCAGTATTAGTATCAATCAGCTTTCTTTCGTAAGCATGGTTGAGTCTATAAAGATTTGACTTTTTAATATCTTCAAGCTCTCTCATGTGGGCTTCGTTTCGTTCTTTTTCTGTTGCTAATTTGTTCTTCAGTTCTTTTAACTCATCTTGAGATTTGTCTTTCAATTCTTTATTCTTCCTTCTTTAGGTAGGAGCGCATCACGGGAACTCCATGACCCTCCCCATCTATTACCATAGCTGTTAACAGTGGATACAAATACATATTTGTTTTATACGTCACATCTAAGATAATCTTTTCAGGGTATAAACTGACCCTATGCCTCATCTTATTTGTCATAAAAAAATAAAAAATCAAATTCACCACATTCATTCCGACCCAGACTTACCACACCGCCATCATTTTCAATCGCTCTCACACGCTGCTCACACTCATTGCAGTCACTCCCACGGCCACACACCTTTTTCTTCAAATTATATATGTCATGCGACATCAAAACGACATCATTGTCTGCCTCCAGTCGGGTTCGCAACTCAGATGTCCTCAATGTTGAACATGATAGCAGGAGCTGGGCCTTGTCCTGGATCTTGATTGGCCTATTTTCATGCAGGAGACTGACAGCCTATGAACAAGAGTGAACAGAAATATTGGGATACTCATGATCAATAATGACTCAGGCCACTTATTGCTTTTCAATGTTTAACAAAGTGTCACTTAAGGGGGGGGGGGGGGGGGGACACAGGCCACTTGGATAATAAAGAGGACAGCTTATATGACATATACATTCAATTTTGCTAAGATTGTGTTGTTAGAATGCACCAAAGAGCACTGAATTGTTTATTATAATCAATCTTTTTTTCATAATTTTAATGTTGGACACTTAGAAGCTCTGGATCAAGTGGCTAGTAGGACATACAGCGCCCTTGAATATTCAAGGGTACCAGCACTTTACACATGTTGAGACAGGGTACCTGGTAATTTAATTCAACACTCTTAAAAACTTTAAACAGGGTGTTATGTTTGTGTACAAAATGCACCTTTGCGTTCTAACCATTATCTTTGAATTGGTACCATACTGAACTCCACATTGCAAGAATCTGTAAATAAAGTAAACTAAAATCATTGCCAAATTATGATGAACAAAGTTTTATTTACAAAGAGTAAATTTCAATTGAAATCATCAAATAAATTTCTCCTGTTTTGATTGAGTGTCCATTCATCTTAACTTGATAATTCTGGTTCTATAGAGATACCGTCACTGTCCCCAGGTTCTTTTTTTTTTTTTTTTTTGGCACAGTTTTTGTCCTATTTGTCTGTTATGTCTAGAGAGAAATCCACTGACCCAATCATTTCCAGGGAGATTTTCTTTGTAACAGAAAATGTTTCTCCCATCCCTGTCGAGGTAACGTTTTACTGCCATACGCAGGTCCATGACATCGAAAGGGAATCCCCAGTCGGATACATGAACAAGGTGGTTCACAAACGATGTTTCTTCCCTTTCCGTGAATATTGTTTGGCCACCAGGGCTGCGGTGATCCTTGCCAGTCTTTCTTTTAGATACATACCTCTGGAAAACAGAGCGGGTTATGTTGAAACGCTCGCAGCCTTTGTTCTGCGACATGTCACCTAAAGCCTGATAGGCCTCCTCCAGTTTCTCTACCGGCACAACGTCGTATGGTTTCGCACCTGGCTTTCGCTGGTGGACAGACCTGCAGCCGCTGGGCCAGCCTCGGGAGCCTGTCTCATTGTTTTTCCACCTTGGCAGAGAGTTCTGGTGATGCTGAGGTGGAACTGAAAATGGTTCATGGGTTTTGTGCCCTGTGGATGAGGCGTCGATTTATAGAGGAAGTAAGAATTCAGGAGAGCGACCTCGAACAGATACCAGAAGCAGCACCTCCACCACTTCATGCTTTTTCTTCCGACAGGGTAGTAGGTGCGAAGCTTGTCGTTTAAGTCCACACCAGCCATGTTAGAATTTTGGAAGAGCACAGGTAAGGGGGTCTGTTTCTCCTGGGGGCCATCCTTCGTCCGGCGCATGGCGGTGTCCATCTCGGGAGACGCATTGGTGGAGATCAATGAGTTCTAGCGCTTGTTATGCCAGAATGTGGCAACAATGTTCCCCACTTGCCTCATGCGATATTCTCCCCTGTTCAGTTTGCATTTGAGGTCAAGGGGCCAATCTTTCCTATTTTGCCAAGTTGTCGCACATGATTAAGATCTTTTGCGAGGCGAACTGAGCTGAAATAGTTATCGAAGTAAAAATGGTGGTTCTTGTCCAGGAACCTAGATCCTACAGTCATTACGACATGATGTCCGAGGCCATGAGGCATTGGATCTTCCTTTGTCCCTGTCTAAAACCAGAAATCAAGGAGATAGCCGTTGCTCGGATCACAACAGCACCAGACCTTCACTCCCCATGGGTGGGGCTTATTCTGGATGTATTGAAATGAAGCCGTCCTTGAAATGGAATCATTGCCTCGTCAATACTAACTGCTGCACCTGGGGAGTAGTAAGTCTGGCATGATTTCAGGACTTGATCAATAGCTGGCCTGATCTTGAACAGGGAGTCATGCCCAGACTGACCACGCAGAATGTATCGCTGTCTGTCAGCCAAGTGGAAGTAGCGGGATATCTGCTGATAGCGGTCTCTGGAAAGGACATCTGCAACCGCTGAAACTCTAAGTAGTGGATCTTTTGACCAGTACATTATGAGGGCAGGCATCTTGTGTATTCCAAACATCAAGTTGACGTAAAGGAAACGCTTTATGTCCACATCTGTCACAGGTTTGAAGGACCGGGGAGCTTCTCTCTGTTCTGCGTACAGATTAGTTTGCTTCTTTATCGTGGTAATCAGGCTGTCAGGGAAGAAGAGCTTGAAGAATTTATTAGGCTCTGTGGTGTAATCTAGGTATAGTTCACCTAGATTAGGACCAGTATATGCAGTAAAATGTTGAATTTCAACATTCTGTAGCTGATCCAACCACGGGAACTCAACCTCAGTACTTGCATCAAGAGGGCTTGACGAAGATCGAGATTCCTCGCCGTCTGAAGATTCTAAATCTAGATCTAGCTCGTCATCTCCTACATCAAACTCTACATCACTTTCATCATCAATTTCATCACCATCTTCATCTACAGGGGTTCCTTCGTTTTCATCTTCATGACTCACCATTCCATCAATCCACTGTGAGAGCAAATTGAAAGCCATCTTCAAAAAATCGTAACTTCGTTATCATGCGGTCGATTTCCAAACGGTAAAAGGAAAACAAAAGTAGAACTCTCGTAGCATAGAAACAGCTTAAACACCAAGGGTAGTTAAGTATTTAATTTAATAGAGGTGAATCCGTACTTCAAGTGAGTATACTGTGTTCAGGTTTCATCCCACCAACGCTCACTAAAGGCGATAGCGCTTTCTATCAGTTAAGATCCACACCCTCCATATTTGCATTGTAATTCAGGATGGGAAGAGGGAGCTCTTTTTGAACGGGACAAGCCTTTGTTCTTCATTCGGCTGTGTTGACGATGGGCGACGAGTTTGTACAAAGGACATTCACCTGACGCTTGTCCTGCCATGCACAAGCCACCAGGTTTCCACTCTGTCTAAACTTCACTTCTTGAGAAAGAATAATTTTCTTCAGGTCAAAAGGCCAGAATTTTCTATTTGAATGAATCGTTGCACATGAATATGTATTGCGATCGAAAAGATCTTTCTCGAGGGTCACTGAGCTAAAGAAATTGTCATAATAGAAATGATGATATTTGTCTAAATAATCCTTGCCCAGTGACCATCATAGCGAAGGCCTTTCCCTTTTGAATCAGAAAGCTGTTCTTTCCCGGTGTAGAAGGAAAAATTACACAAGTAGCCGGTTGACGGCTCGGCTGCACACCAGACCTTGATTCCCCATGACGTAGGTTTTCCCTTTATGTATTGTTTAAAATGAAAGGCGGCCGGTAAAGGGAATCATGGCTTCATCAAAGCTTATTGCCACACCAGGGTAATAGCATTCATGGGAAGCTTTGAGCATGCTTTGAGCACATAGTTGACAAGAGGTCTCACTTTGTATATGGGATCATATCCTTCTTGTCCCTTCGGAACAGCCTTGGTGCTGTCTGCCAAGTGGAGATATCGGCTTAATTCCTCATATCTCTTCCTTGACATGATATCAGCAATTGCAGATAGTCTGAGCAAGGGACCAAGAGACCAGTAGTATTTGTAGCTAGACATCTGATGTATCCCAAACATCATATTCACATACATGAAGCTTCTTATGTCATTGGGTTCGATTGGACGAAACGAGCCTGACGCGTTCTTTTGAGTCGCATACAGATTTGATTGCTCAGCACAAAGGGTAAAGAAATCTTGAGGTAAGAATAATTCAACAAACTCAATTGGTGAGCTTTCATATGTCAAATTATTGCATCTCTGAAGGACTGGACCAGGCCTAGATGTAAATAAATCAATCTCAACATCCCTAAGTGATTGAGTCCATGACACACTTTCAATATTTTCATCAATACTTTCACTCTCTGACCCCTCATCGTCATCTAGATCTGGCTCTCCTGGGTCTAGATCTACTTCGCAATCACTCTCGTCACCATAGTCAATCTCCTCATCAACAGAAGAACCCTCATTTTCATCAGAAACCTCATTAAAACAAAGGTTGTGCAAGGTTCCATAAAAAAGATGGCTAAAAAGTGGGTAAACTTTGAAAAATCGCTGAGACGTTGTTTACACTTCGATTGCCGAGCTGTAAACGGGAAACGAAAGTAGAACTCTTCTATTTGGTGAAGCTATTAAGTGTGTATTTATAGGAAGCCAGCTATGTTTAGAGAAACAGCTCTATAATGCCTTAGTGTCTCTCGAATTTAGCAGGCGATAGCAGGTGATTCGGTCCAGAATAGTAGCGGGCGACTCCGGGGGATTTGCGCCTCTAAGGGTTAAAACCAGAGATAAGATTATGATTGCTCCGCATGTCTAGCTTCTCAATTAATCTTGATAATAGTCCAGGGAATCGGGATTTATCAAGGGATGTCATTGTCAGGTTCTTCATCTTATACTCTTCCATGATCTGTCACCAAGCTCTTTTCATTGGCCCAAAGAATGCTACATCAAGGGGCTGAGTTTTGTCCGTCGCATTTGGTGGCAGGAGAATGAAGGCGATGTTATGTTCTGTACATTGCTGAAGCACAGTTGGGCTCAAATGTGAGCTTAGATTATCCCCAATGATGACTTTACGATCAGTTTTTCGTGGAGCCCAGGGTATGACTATTGAACTGAACCACTCTTCGAAGTTTGTTGCATCCATCCAACCCCACTTGCTTCGACCAAATCGAGTACCTGGAGGACCACCCTCACACCAGGATTCCCATAAATTCTGTGATTTATAAATTACGAATGGGGGAAGCAATTGACCATCTGTGGTTCCAGAAAACGTGAACGAAATACAGTCCAACACTTATTTGTCGAACTTGTTGGGACTACAGAAATAGTTCGAGGACTCCGTGATTCGAGCAATGCGTGAAAGCACTGAGTGATAGGAGAAACCCTTATGCTTATATACTTACCGTATAATAGTAGTAGTATAGTAATAGTGCAGTAATTTAATAGCAAAGTGGCTGTGCTTATTCCCCACCCGTGTTAGTACTATTATTACTATAGCAAGCATGCACTGATACTGATACCGCGCGTAGGCTTAATAATAGTATGATGGCCCAAAACACCGGTTAGGAATAGACACTTCGAATTTAATAATGTTGTAGTTATGTCCCTTGTGTGTCAACTATTACTTCAGCCGGAGCTTTTGTTTGTTTGTTTGCATTGTTTTATTTTTTTTATTTCGAGAGTAAGACTAAAAAGAGCGGTTAATTTTCTTTTCTTTGCCATTTTCCTGTCAAGCTACCGGTATTGAGGATTGGTGAACAGAACAGTAGATCTCTATAGAATCTATTAATAACGGGCAACAGCTAGGCCTCCGCACGTGCCATGTACTAGTGTACTATCGTAGGCATAGATCTACCATACGTTAGCATAGTGTAGGCTATATAATATTTAGTTACCAAACACCATTGGATAGTCTGTAATAGATCTGTATTTGGTGGTACTGGTAGATGCTTTCCGTTTTTTGTCCCTGCACACCTTACAGTCCCGTCGTGGCTTTGATTTTGCGGCAGTGGATAAATGAAGTGCTTCTCTATCATACGCTTTTCACGTGAAGATGATGGAGACGGTGACAGAGCTGTGGATTCTGAACGATTTTGCTGACAATGATTATATAGCTCCATCCCAAGTTTCTTGATGAAGTCTCGGAGGTAGACTGGTTTCCTGCCGTGGCTTTTCTCGTTCTCATTGAACAGGATTCTGGCTTGGACGACTGCCAGTGTCACTAAATGGATGAAAATTTTCTTCCAGCATTTCATGGTCCTACGGTTCATTGGGATGTTGTGGGAGCCTCTTGTTGAATGGCGTAAAGGTTGGTCTGCTCAGCCAGTAGTCATAAATGTATCAGGAAAAAAGAGTTTTAAAAAAGTCAATATGGCTAGGGTTATCATCTAGATCTATATTTTCCAGGTTTGGGCCTGTTTTAGATGCAAATAATCCAACCTGAACGTCCAGTAATGTCTCAGTCCAAGGAAATTCATTACCAGTATCATCTGTATGTGGCTCTAATTCGGCCTCTTGAAGTGAATCTAAATTGGAATTATCATCGTCCGACTCTAGATCTAGATTTTCGTCTCGTTCTTCTAGGCAATCTATGTCACTTTCTGCATCAATATCGCCCTCTTCTTCATCAACTGACGTGCCAAAGTCCCCTTGGAAATCCAGATTTTGCTCGCCACTGCAGAGTTGACTCAGAAAATTGAAGGCCATTTTAGAAAAATCATAGTTTCAAAAGGCCTCGGTGAAAATCAATACGGTAATCGGAAAATGAAAGTAGAACCTTAGCGGAAGTGAAAGAGCTCTTCTATGAAGAGATCAGATATGCTATAATAACGCTAATCCATATACTAAAAGGGTATACTAATTCTGCTTGCTCTCGGGCGATTCGGGATAATTCACTATCGGGCGATTCGGGGCGATACGGTAAATGTGACTCTGGATGATTGTGAGGGTGTACAAATGGCAGAACAATTTTGTTGACCATTTCAGGGTACGGCGTCGGGGCAGGTTGTAAGCCAGAAGCTGGTCATTCATGCCGACCCCTATCATGTGCTTGGAATAATCGTTGACAGCTTCTGGCTTTGTGCGTCGTTGTGTTCTTGTTGTCACGTCGATCATTTTTGTGGGATTGTGGGCGGTTGTTATTACAGACGCTTCTCTTTTGTCTTTCCACTTCACAACCGCTATCTTTCCCTTCCTGCTGTAAGCGGTTTCACCGGTCTTCAATTTCAAGGTTTTGAGGTCCTTCGGCATCCCCTTTCTGTATGAGCGAACTGTTCCAATTGTCATTGTGTCCCACTCAAGAAGCTTTTCTGACAGTTCTGAGCACGAATAGTAATTGTCGGTGTAACACCAATATCCGCGGTCAAGCATAGGTTCCGAAAGCCTCATACACATGTCAACAGGTCCTTTGCTGAGTTTTGGGTCGGCACAATAGATCTCAAAATTGAACCCGTAGCCGGATGAGGATTCACAAATTTCATATAGTTTTATACCCCATGGGTTTGGCTTGTCTTGTCCTTCATGTAGACAATGAACTTGAGGCGACCACGCCATGGGCACATTGCCTCATCGATACACACCTTTTTCGTCGGTATGCACAGTTGTTTGAACAGTTTCCTCAGATGATCATAAAGAAAAAAAAAAAGAACTTTGTGGAGGGGATCAATTGGAGGAAGTGCAGTAGCATTATTGGCCAGATCAAAATTCAAGAGGAGGAGTTGGAACCGTGTGCGCAACACCACGCATTTTGCAAAAGGCGTTTGCAAAAAAAAACTTCAGTTGTCCAGTAATCGGAAATGCGTGGCTTTTTTTACAACACTCATATATGAAGGAAAAGGAGGAAAAATCCCCTCATGTCATTGGGAGTATTATCTCTCCATCTTTTGGCAAAATAAGAATCATCTGCCGTATTGTTCAATTTGTCGTTGGCATATATCGATTTGTCTCAATTTTGGCTAAAAAAAAGTTGAAAAAGTCAATGGGATCATTTACACCATAGGGTAGGTTCAAACCTACAAGTGTCTACAAAGTGTGGAATGGCGGGAAAATCATCAATGTTTCAGTATCTAAACTTTCACTATTGTCAGAATCACTTTCATCTGAGTCACCGTCGTCCCCATATTGCTCTTCATCAAAACCTCATTCCTCATCAGTAGTATTAGGTATTCCAAACCAAAAATTAAAATTTGAAATAAACTTTGACTTGTAATGGGATTGTATAGAGCTTACAAAAACATGAACAACACAAAAAAACCCAACTAAATTATCTTCAATAACAAAAAAGTTATGAGGTTTCAAAGTTTATTGGACAGAAAATTTCGGGCATAAAAATGAAAATTCACATAGGTCCATGTTGTATAAATCCATTCTACTGCATGCAGACATGCTCTCTAATTTCCGGCACCTTCTTACTGAAATAATAAAGTTACGGGCGTCTGGAGTTTTGCTGCGAGGTAAAATCTCCACTTTTACACAAAACCTCAGAATTTACGTTTTTGGAGCGTTCTTTGATTGGATATGATTTCAAAACGAATGAAGATACATTATCAAACCATACATCAAAATTTTCAGCAACTTCTGCTCTATGCATATAAATCAAAATAACAGATCTACATTTAATAGGAAATATCCTTTACGTCAAGGAAACTTTGTAAGAAAACAAACAATGAAAGAAATAGCAAATTCCAATAGCACAATATGAAAAAAAAAATATGGCCCATAGTGAAATTGCAAGCCAAGAAATGACAGTAGGAATACCAATTTCACATTCATTAATCAGATGAAAAGGCATGAAATAACGCTGAAAATGACAATTTTTCAAACTCACACAAAGGCTATTTTTCCCAGTAAAATATCAAATTTTTGTGAATTCTTAGGACGCTTTGAATGAATTTTCATGTAAAACATTTCCATCAAGTCCTGAGCAATATGCATTGTAAATCAAAGTAACATTAGCTATAATCAGTAAATATTATACTAATTCGATAGAACAATAGATTGACAATTTTTAAAAAAGCATTCCATGAAAGAATATATTACTACATCTATTACGGTATATGTCAATTAGAAATTCTTGCTCTTTTCCTTGGAGGCTCAACATTTCCTGACCCCAAATAAGCTACAAGTTTTTTTATATAATTGATGATAACCACCAGACAATGTTATATCTTTCTCCTGCATAATCAACTTTCTATATCTCAGTTGTATCTTAACTCACTTGAGTCTGAGCGTTTGAGACTTTTACGTGCGCTGGAGACTGAGCTGTGTTTGATCGAGACGAAGTAAAGTTGACGCCTTGTTGGTCCAACGTGACGTTGGGCGGTTTGGCGTCCCCCTTTGCAGATCAATGTGCTCGTCTGTCATCTGTTGACCAAGACGTTTCACAAAGATAGGCAGGGGCATACGCTTCTCACCTTTTGTGGCACGAACTTTATTCCAGATGATGGACGCTTGAATCGTAGAAAGGGTGAAAAGGTGCATTAATATTTTCGTTGGCCACAGCAGTTCGCTGAGCAAGAGGTAAATAGGCAAGAGGTTGATCACTGTGATCAACAGCTGACATGTTTTTTGAGTAGTCAATCACCACATCAGGCTTGATCTTGTCTGTTACAGTGCTGGTAGTGACATCTGATGATTTTTTGGGATCAGTCGCCGATGTGAGCATTGTGATCTCACGCTTATCTTTCCATTTCATGGCCACCAAATCATTTTTCCTGCGGAAAGAAGACTCCCCTGCTCCAAGTGCTTGCTTAGCCAGGTCCTTAGGCATGCCAAGCCGGTTTGCTCTCACTGTTCCAGTACAATGAATTTTGTTTGCAATAAGTCGTTCAAATAACTCTGGGCATGAGTAATAGTTGTCTGTGTAGAGGTGGTAGCCCAATCCAAGCAGTGGTTCCATCGGTCTAAGAACAACATCTGTAGGCCTGTTGCTCAGTCCTGGCTCCCTTGTATAAATTTCAAATCTGTACACTTACCCAGATCCTGACTCACGCAACTCAACTCACTTCCCCGAGGGGTTGGTTTGTCTTTCAGGTAGACTTTGAATTGGAGGCGGCCGCGCCATGCACACATGGCCTCGTCGATTGCGATATGCTTCTTAGGGCTGTATACTTCCTGGGATTTCATTGTAATCAGATGCTCATACTCATATACAGTGCGGACTTTGAACAGAGGATCATGTCCCAGTTGATCAACAAGCACATAGTTCATGTTGTCACTGAAATGTAACATTGACGGGATTGCTTTGAATCTGTCCCGTGCCATAATCTTCGCCGCAAACGGTGACGAACAGAAGATTGATTTGGTCCAGTAATCAGCATTGCACTAATTGCAGGTGGTTGTTGCTGGGCGAATTCCGCGGTGCATTCGGAGATGATTTCTTCATCAAAAGAAATCCGTTGATAATGGAGATCTGCACGAGGTACTACACCACATACCTCCACCACTTAATGCTGTTGCGAACAACATTTAGGTAGGACCTGTGTTGATCACTCAGGTCAACGCCGAACGTTCCAGCGTTGTAGTCGATGATGGGTTGCGGTTTCTCAAACTGAACCAGTCCATGGCGTGAGTTAGTCTGGGACGGTCGCAATTTGAGTTTGAGGATTCGACCACCACGACAGCACGTTGACTTGCCTCTTGTCAGTCCACTTGGTGGCCATAAGCAGACCTTTCTGTTTCATCTTGATGGCCCCCTTTTGATCCTTTGCCCTGGATAAGGGCCATCCCTTTCTGTTGGGATGGATGGTACCACAGCTGTATGTGCCATGGCGAAGAAGATCCTCTACAAGTTTGGCTGACTTGAAAAAATTGTCGAAAATGTTGTGGAACTTGTTGAGATAGGGCTCAGACAAATTCATGACGACGTCGTAGCCCTGCCGTTGGTAGACGGCTGCTCACGTCATCCAGTGTAGATGCGGAAGTTGAGGATGTATCCAGTATGTGCCTCCACACAGCACCATACTTTAATTCCCCATGGCGTTGGTTTGTTCCTGATGAACTGGACCATGCCAAGACGGCCGTGGAATCCAATCATGGCCTCGTCGACGCTGAGATCCTTCTCAGGCTTGTAGATTGTGTTACACACATGGCGGACATGATCCAACAAGGGTCTGACCTTGTATAGGGGATCGTAAAGCTGGCTTCACGGACCAGGCTGGATGGATGAGTCGTTTACATGGAAGTATTGATGAATTTTTTCAAATCTATTCTGACCCATTGCAGCAGCAATGGCCGGAACATGCCACATCTTGTCTGAAGACCAGGCTAGACGGTAGTTCGGCAGGTCATGAAGCCCAAACATAATGTTTATGTAGATATACCGAACAATATCCACATCTAAAACAGGTTTCCGGATAGGATCAGGTCCTTTTGATACATGATGCTGTTCTGCATATCTATTTGTTTCTGTGACTAAAACTTCAATTATATCATCAGAAAAAAACAGCTTGAAAAAGTCTAGAGGGGTGCTTTCATCCCCAAGAGTGTGAAGAGGCCCATGAAATTCAGCAAATGGGGTTTATCTATCAGACACATTGTCTAGATTGTCACTCCAAGTCTGCACATCAACCTTGTCATCAGCCTCCTCTCCACTATCACTTTCACTATCGTGGTCACTGGCATCGCAATCACTTAAATCACTAGATCTTGTTCTATTAGTATTAGAGAGTCCTAGATCTTCCTCACCATCACTGATATCTATATCAGATTCATTCTCATCCTCTAAACCTTCGTTGTCTATCAGCGATTGAAGGTACTGAAACGCCATTTCACGTTGTTCAATCAGATCGATCGAGTCTAACGTGAGAAA
>JBCJKE010000025.1:0-14398 GCA_039654525.1 Melibe bucephala | reverse complement strand
TTGAGTAAACTACCTTAGGGATAACAGCATAATTTTATAAATAAGTTTGTGACCTCGATGTTGGACTAGGAAACTAAGGGGCTAGCCGCCTTTTAGGTAAGTTCTGTTCGAACTATAGATTCCTACATGATCTGAGTTCAGACCGGCGTAAGCCAGGTCAGATTCTATCTTTTTATTATAAAAGCTTAGTACGAAAGGACCAGTTTTTAATATTGTTTTATATACTATTGACTTGGCAGAACTAGATGCGATTGATTTAGGATCAATTTATAATACTAAGGTATTAGTCGGTGCTGTACTTTACTTAGAAGATCTGGTTTGCAACTAGAAAGAAGACATGCAAGTCTCAGGACCAAGATTTTCAAAAAGAGTTCTGCAGAATACTAACTTTGGGAGTTAGAGGGTAGTTAATAAACTATTTTTGAATTGGGATTTATTTATTGATTTTGTATTTCTTTGATTTTCTGTCTTCCTTTATTTAAAAATCCTATTGGGATGGCAGGGATAGTTGTGTTAATAAGATTGGCTATTGTAAGTATTATTTCTTTGTTCTCAAGTTTTTGATTCTCATATGTTCTATTTTTAGTATATGTTGGGGGATTATTAGTTATATTTATTTATATTTGTTTAGTAAGGAGAAACTACCCTTTTAAATTTAGGGTGAGAGGGTTTATTTGTATTCTTTTAGGGTCTTGTGTAATTTCCTTAAAAAGAAGAAGACCCTTAATTCCTAGATTTCTAGGGTTTAGGAATTGAATTAGAGGTGAAAGATTATTAGAGACTAGAAATATTTCTATTTTCTTATTTTTAGCTGTTCTCTTATTGATTATGCTTTTAGTCGTTGTTCGGATTTCGGGGGCAGGTTGTTTTACAGTAGAGAATAATGAAAAGAATTAAAAGATTAAAATTTTCTCTGTTATTATTTAGGTATTCTTTCATTATATTGTTGAGGACATATATCTTATTGAAATTAAATAAAACTATTATTCTAGAGTTTAACTTATTTGATTTATCTAGATCAAGGTTTCCTATTATTTTAATTTTTGATAAAATTAGAATTAGATTCAGTATGGTAGTTACTTTAATTTCAGGGAGAGTTTTTATGTTCTCTCACAAATATATAGAGGAAGACCCTTTTTCAGGGCGGTTTATTTGAATTTTATTATCTTTTGTAGTCTCTATAAACCTGTTAATTTTTTCGGGGTCAATTTTTTTCCTTCTTTTAGGATGAGATGGATTAGGAATTACTTCTTTTGCTTTAATTATTTATTATGAAAGAAAGGAATCTCAATTTGCTGGTTTTCAAACTTTAATGATTAATCGATTAGGGGATGTAATTATTGTTTTAAGAATATTTCTATTTTTGAGAGTTGGTCAATTTTCCTTTTTTTCCATAAGGGACACTATATTTTACTCTTCTGGGGTTGTGTTAATGTTATGTGTAGCTGCGTTAACTAAAAGTGCTCAATTTCCTTTTAGATCCTGGCTTCCTGCGGCTATGGCTGCGCCTACCCCTGTTAGAGCATTAGTACATTCTTCTACTCTTGTGACAGCTGGAATTTTTTTAATTATTCGATTAAGGTACAGGTTGCCTCTAGATCAAAATATTTGTAGTATGCTACTTTTATGTGGCTCTACTACTTGCTTGTTGGGAGGTTGAGCAGCTACCTATGAAAATGATATTAAAAAAATTATTGCTTTGTCAACTTTAAGTCAGTTGGGGGTTATAGTTTTTAGATTAGGAATAAATTTTCCTGCTTTAGGACTGTTCCATTTATACACTCATGCTTTGTTTAAGGCATTGTTGTTTCTAGCAGCTGGACATATTTTGATGGTGACTTTTGGGGTTCAGGATATTCGAAGTATAGGAGGTGTAGGGGTCATAATACCAATGACTTGTGTAATATTTAATATTAGTAGTCTTTGTTTAATTGGAGCCCCTTTCATAAGGGCTTTTTATTCAAAGCATCTGATCTTAGAAAAAATATTTATAAGCCCTATTAACCTTTTCAGTGTGATAATTATAATATTCGCTACGATGTTTACGGCTAAATACGTATCTCGAACTTTAAAATCTGTATCTTGAGATAAGACAGGTATTCCTCTTCTTTCTAGATGTTCAACTATCTACACCTCTTTGCCTGTATTTATCTTGGCTTTAGGAGCTATTGGAGGAGGAAAGCTCATTTTAAGTTTAGAAATTTCTAATTTAGAATTAGCTTACTTACCTTCTCTAGAAAGGACTATAATTAATATTGTTACATTTTTAGGGGTGTTGCTTGGTATTTTAGAAAGAGGCAAAAGTAAGAGAAACACTACTTTATCTACTTTATTTTTCTTAACTCCTTTGGTCTACGGTACAGTGAAACCTTTTAGAATTATTATAGAAAAAATGAAAATGCTCGACAACGGTTGAGTTGAACCTTATTATTTGATTAAAAATTATACTATATGGCTAGGATCTTTAATTACTCAGGAAGGATTTTGGCCTGATACTCGAGTAATAATAACTTCTTCTTTTGTTATCTTCTTTTTAATTGTTGGTGGTTTATTTAGTAGCTAGAATTCTAACTTGTTTATGTGTGCTAATTGCAGTAGCATTTTTTACTCTTCTTGAGCGGAAAGTATTAAGTTATGTTCAACTTCGAAAAGGTCCTAATAAACCAAGGATTTGAGGGATTGTGGTTCCTTTAGCTGATGCTGTAAAACTTTTCATTAAAGAAAAAGTGATACCTTACGGAAGAAATCAATATATATATTTATTTGCTCCTGTACTGAGACTGGTATTAGGCCTTAGAATTTGATACTTATATCCTAGTGTGTATTCGAACAAGTTTGTGTGTTGAGGCCTTTTATTATTTTTCTGCATCACCTCATTAAATGTTTATGGAACAATACTCGCTGGTTGGGCTTCAAATTCTAAGTATGCTTTTTTAGGTGCATTGCGGGCGGCTGCTCAAACCATTTCTTATGAAGTGAGTCTTTTACTTTTGTTACTTTTTAGAGGGTTTATATTATATACGACGTCTTGAGATGAGGCAAGAAAATTAAGATTTCCTGTAATGTTTCTATTAATTCCTATATCTATGGTTTGATTTACAAGAACAGTAGCAGAAACTAATCGGGCTCCTTTTGACTTTGCGGAAGGAGAGTCGGAACTCGTATCTGGGTTTAATATTGAGTTTGGTGGTGGATTGTTTGCTATGTTGTTTTTAGCTGAATATGCTACAATCCTATTTATGTCGATGGCTACTAGTGTATGATTTTTTTCTCAGTCTTTTTTGTCTCCTGTTTTGTTTAGAGTCGAAATTTTTGTGATAGCAACATTATTTTTATTGGTTCGAGGAGCGTACCCTCGATTTCGATATGACCTTCTTATGATGCTATGCTGAAAATCTTTTCTCCCATTTTCTCTTTGTGCTTTATGTTTAATTTGTTTAAGTATTAATTTTTAATAAGAATTTTGGTGGCTGAATTTCTAGGCGATAAATTGTAAATTTATTTATGACTCATTGTCCCTTGCGGAACTATAGGTTAAGTAATAAACCGTTGGCCTTCAAAGCCGGAAATGACAAGTCTAGTTTCGATGTTTTTAATTAAGATTTCTTGACTAGGAATTGGAGTCTCATTTTTCACCTTTTCTAAATTAAATACACATATTCTTATTCTTCTAATTAGTTTAGAAGCTTTAATGTTAAGTTTGTTAATATTTATAGTTTCTTTTTCTTTTCTATACACAGTAAGGTTTCATTTATTCTTGGTTTTGTTGACTTTTGCAGCTTGTGAAGCTGCTTTAGGATTGGCTTTGCTTGTAAGAATTTTGCGTCTTCGGGGAAATGATTATGTCACATCTTTTAGCTCATTAAATTTTTAGTGCATAAATTACGTCAAGCTAATCCAGTTGAATCGGTTTTAGGACTTCCAAGTCCTATAGGGTTTTCTATTTGATGAAATGGGGGTTCAATTTTAATACTTCTTTTAGGATTACAAATTTTAACAGGGCTTTTCCTCTCTATACATTACACGGCAGATATGACAACTACTTTTGCTTCTGTGGTTCATATTATACGGGATGTACCTGGAGGGTGACTTTTCCGGAATCTTCATGCAAACGGTGCTTCGTTATTCTTTGTTTTTTTATACTTACATATCGGACGAGGGTTATATTATCAGAGATACATTTCTCAACCGCATACTTGAATAGTAGGTGTTACTATTTTTCTTATTAGGATGGGAACAGCTTTTTTAGGCTATGTATTGCCTTGAGGACAAATATCATTTTGAGGTGCTACAGTAATTACTAATTTAGTGTCTGCTATTCCTTATGTAGGAAGGTCTATCGTGGAATGGGTTTGAGGAGGATTTTCTGTAAGTCAATCTACATTAAATCGTTTTTTTTCTTTACATTTTATTTTACCTTTTTTGATTGGGGCTTTAAGTGCTTTACATGTTTTGTTTTTACATGAAAAAGGCTCTACTAATCCCTTGGGGGAAATAAATCATATAAGAAAAATTCCTTTTCATCCTTACTACACTTGAAAAGATATTGTAGGGTTCGTTATTCTCTTAGGAATATTAGTCCTTTTAGGCTTTTTCTTCCCATCTTTATTAGGGGATCCTGAAAATTTTAACCAGGCAAGCCCAATAGTTACTCCTGTTCATATTCAGCCTGAGTGGTATTTCCTATTTGCTTATGCTATTCTACGGTCTATTCCTAGAAAATTAGGAGGTGTTTTAGCTTTGGTGGCTGCTGTGATTATTCTTTATTTTCTTCCTTTAGGAGCAGCTTACGGTAAGGTTCTCCCAGCTTCTTTTACACCTCCTTATCAAGTTGTTTATTGAAATTTAGTAACTTTCTTTGTGCTATTAACTTGATTAGGAGCTTGTCCAATTGAAGAACCTTACGCAACACTAGCTGTCCCAATTAGTATTCTTTATTTCTTGTCTTTTGTTGTTCTAGTAAGTCTTCCTACAATCTGAAGAAAAATTCTAAATTTTTAACTTAGTTTAATTAAAACAGAAGTTTGTCAGACTTCAGATGCAAAAGTATTGTAGTTAAATTAAACAAATAGCTTAAATTTAAAGCATTACATTGAAGCTGTAATTATAGAATCCTTTCTTTTGTTTGAATGAGATTTTGAGGTCAATTAAATTTAATAGATGCTGCCTCTCCTTTACAAAGGGAAATGTTTTTATTTCATGACCACGCTATGGTTTTACTTTCGGGTATTTTTGTTCTTGTAGCTGTTTTAGGAGCAAAATTAGTAACAAATACTCTTTCATCTCGGGTAATATTACAAGCTCATCAATTAGAGATTATGTGAGTAGCAGTACCTGCATTAATTCTGATTTGTTTAGCTCTACCCTCTTTACGACTTTTATATCTTTTAGATGAACAAAGAAGAAGTGGAGTTATTTTAAAAGCTACAGGACACCAGTGATACTGAAGATATGAAGTTCCTTTCTCAAATAGAGGAAGATTTGATTCTTATATGATTCCTGAAAGTGACTTAAATGAAGGTGATTATCGGCTATTAGAAGTTGATAATCGAGCTGTCGTTCCATTTGGGATGGAAACTTCTGTGATTGCTACCTCGGCTGATGTGCTTCACGCTTGAGCCTTACCTGCTATAGGAGTTAAAATAGATGCAGTACCAGGACGGCTGAATACAATAAGCATGTTTGTTGAAAAGCCAGGGGTTTATTATGGACAGTGCTCAGAAATTTGTGGTGCTAATCACTCTTTTATACCTATTGTTGTAGAAGCTGTGGATTTAGAAGATTTCTGTAGTTTAAAGCTTTAATTATCTCTAAAAAGTATTTGTGTACATTTGCCTTCCAAGCAAAAAGGCTAGATAAAACTAGTTTAGAGAGTACCGTAATTTGTAAAGGTTAGTTTAAGTAAAAATTTTGGCCTGTGGAGCTATAGATAATCATAGTGATTACCTTTATTTTACTTCAAGCTGTATTTTAAATTAAAATAGTAAGTTGCAAGCTTAAAGATGGTGCTATCCTAGCTTGAGCAACAGTATTGTACTCTAATCTTTTGGGATTAACCCTCCTGGAGAATCAAAAACTCCTGTGCTTAACACCAAAAAGATGTGAAAGACCAAATGGTCATACTAAATTCTTAAAATTTATGCATTAATTCTGCCATTTCACATAAATTACAATTTGTTATTTAAAAACGAGAAAGATATTTTCTCCTTTTTTCTAAGTTGCGTTGGGAGAACGAAGGGCGTTTTCTTCCTAAGACTACATATAAGTACTAAATAAGAAGATAGAATAGCAATAAATATAACAAATCCTAACATAGGTCTAAGTTGAGGCATCGAAAGAGGCATACCCTAGTTATGCTATAATTTGAGTAACAATCAAATGCTCCATTAGCTTCCCTTTCATACTAATAATTTGAAGGATGCTCTTCACCATAAAGTTTCACTAATAATGTAAAAACATAGGCTTGAATTGTGCATACAAAAACTTCAAACATATTGTAGCCAATGTGTGTTATAAAAATGAAACCTACTCTAGTGATAGAAGCAGCTGCTAAAGATGACGCAATAAGCCCTATAATAATGTGTCCTGCCCTAATATTAGCGATAATTCGAACAGTCAAAGTCAAGGGCCGAATCAAAATACTAGCTGTTTCAATTAAAACTAATAATGGGACAAGTCTTCTAGGAGCCCCTGCGGGGGCGAAGTGAGCAGCAGATTCAATTGGGAACTTAATTCATCCTGAAAAAATTAATAACCTTCAAAAAACTAGTGCTAAAGAAGCTGAGACTCAAATATTACTAGTTGGTCCATAGACAAAAGGTACTAATCCTAAAAAGTTTATTAAAAGGAGAAAAACCATTAGAGAAAATAATATTAATGAAAATCCCGGTAATACTTTCTGACGAGTTTCTCCGTTTGTCGAAATTAAAGATAAAGCAGTCTTCATGTAGCTTTGACCTCACGAGTTAGATACTCTAAATAGGCAAGCTGTCATGATTGGTATTACTCACATTAAAAAAGAAAACTTTCCTGCTTGCATGCAATCCAAAGCTGAAAATAAATCTGATATCATATACTTGAGAGATAATATTTCTCAGGGCTAAGGCCGAAACTTAGTGCGACATTCGCTTTCAAGTATTAATTTATCTTTAGAATTATATTCAACTCCACCTCGAAAAGGTGGTGTGATCTATTTTCACTATAAAGACAGGTACACTTTCCAGTACACCTACTATGTTACGACTTATTTCGTTTTTCAACGAAAGCGACGGGCGATTTGTACACAGTTAGATTAATAATTCAGTTAATAATCATTGTAAATATTACTTTCAAGTCCAGTTTCCTCATTTTTATTAAAAATGACTCTAAAAGAAATTAATTTTTATTGTAACTCACCTAGACTCTTATATAGGCTGCATCTTAACCTGTCTTTTTGTTTAAAAACATTTTGAATTCATCTCAAATGAATACTGAAGACGGCGATATACAAACTTCGAATAAAAGTAGTGTTCTTTGGGGGTTATCATTTACCTGGCAAGTTCCCCTGAAATTTCTAACTGCCGCCATGTAATTTAAGTTTTAACTTTATAGTCTTAGTGCTTAGGCTTTTAATTTATACTCTATATAGTAGGGTATCTAATCCTAGTTTATCTTCAGAGCTTGAGCAGAGAATAAAGAGGTAAGATTACTTTTTATAACAATTTTACCTGATTATAAAAGTTCTTCTTTCAAGCTAGCCTAATGGAATTAACTAAATTGCTAGGTGTGACCGCGACTGCTGGCACCTAGTTGGTCCAACTAAAGTAGACTAAATTAAGTTACTATTTCTAGTATAGCTTAATGTTTCTTGCTGGGTTTAAAGATAGCTAAACTATCTGACACTTTAATTACCATGCTAAGTTTAGTCTAAGCTAATTTTTAATCAGTACAAAGTTTATTTTAAACAGGGGATAAATCCATTGTTGGGTTATGAGCCCAAAAGCTTAGCAGCTTAGCTTACCTGTTTAAGTTCTAAATCAATCGAGAGCACCTTCGTTTCATTCGTGGAATATACCAAATAGAAGAATTAGTAAAAACAGTATTAATGCTCTAGCAACTAAAACATTTGTTCTTGTTGTGAAGATTCTTAGTACTGGAAAAAGGAGAGCAATTTCTACATCGAAAATTAAGAATAATACAACTAACAGGAAGAAACGGGTGGAAAAAGGAGATCGTATTTTTCTTAAAGGGTCAAAACCGCATTCGAAGGGAGTTATCTTCTCGCTAAAATCTAAATATCTAAGATAGTTAGTGACTATATAAACTAACATCAAGATTGCTGATAAAATAATTCTAAAAGAAATTGCCAAAAAGAACATATTTACGGGTTTTTAAATTATCTACGTAAATTTGTGAGAAACTTCTTTCTCTTAAAAGGTTTTCAAAACCTCTCCTAAACAAAAATATTATGGAGATCTGAAACTTAGGCTGCTAACTTGAGTTCGGGGAATATTTATTCTCCATCTTCATGTGATCGAACTTATTCTTGTTATTAGCTCAACTTTTGTTTTAACTAGTTGAGGTGCTGTTGTTTTTGGAATTAGTTTTTCTGTATTATTAGGAATTATGAATATAAATCAAAGATTTGAACACTTAATAGACAATTTTTTTTTGATTTCAAGGATTTCGGGGCTTCTAATTTTTTTAAGATGCTTGCTTTGTTTATTATCATTAATTGCTACACCAGAAGAAAAAAGTTCTTATCTTTATAATTTATGTCTGTGTTCTCTTTGTGTAACATTAACTCTTGCTTTTTCTTCTTCCAACTTAGTTATATTCTATGTCTTTTTCGAGGCTTCTTTAATTCCCACATTAGTTTTAATTATTGGGTGAGGTTATCAACCTGAGCGATTACAAGCAGGTACTTATATAATATTATATACAGTAGGTGCATCTTTACCTCTTCTTTTAGTTATTTTATGACATTGTTCTGAAATAAGAACAATAGATTCTTATTCTCTACATGTAAGGAGAAGCTGTTTATCAGGTATTTTAGGTTTAGTTATTTATGGGGCTTTTTTAGTTAAACTTCCTATATATGGGGTTCATCTTTGGTTACCTAAAGCACATGTAGAGGCCCCTTTAGCTGGATCCATAATTTTAGCAGGTATTCTTTTGAAATTAGGAGGCTATGGGATAATGCAGATAAATTTTTGTTTTAACCTTTTTATAGATATGTACTCGCTATTTATTATTAATCTTAGAATATGGGGAGGGTTTTTAGCTACTCTGATGTGTCTTCGTCAAGTTGATGTTAAGTCATTAGTAGCTTATTCTTCCGTTGGTCATATGAGAATTGTGGCGGCTGGTATTTTAATAGATACCTCATGAGGGGTCATAAGAGCTACTATTACCATAATAGCTCATGGATTTTCTTCCTCAGCCATGTTTTGTCTGGCTTACTACTCATATAAAAAAAGACATACTCGAAATATTCCTTACATAAAGGGAATATTACAAGTTTACCCTATCCTTAGGATGTTTTGATTTATTTTTTGTTGTATTAATATAGCTTGTCCTCCAACCTTGAATTTAATAGGAGAAATGGTAATTGTGCCAACTCTTTGAGGATTTAGAGTCTGGTTAGCTGTTATTATAGGGTTAATAGTATTCTTCAGAGCTAGATATAATATATACCTGTACTCGTTGATTAATCATGGATCATTTTCTTCTTACTTTTTAGGAGGTCATCCTATAAAAAGCTATGCAGGGGTTGCCCTTTTTGCTCATATATTTCCTTTAATGTTGATTTTTAAATCTTCTCTATTTAATATATATTTCGGTCTTACAGCTAAGCTACAATTAAGACCGATTGTATGAAATCTAGAAAAATTGAATTTATCTCTGAGTTACAAAGTCAGTGCTTTAAAATGTTTAAGCTATTCTAGAATGATCCTCATCAGTAAATTGAGACATATAAGAATAATCAGACCACATCAACAAAATGTCAGTATCAAGCGGCAGCTAAAAAGCCAAAATGATGATTTTTATCAAAGTGTAAGAATAATATTCGAATAAAACATACAAATAAGAAACTAGCCCCTACTATGACATGAAGCCCATGGAATCCTGTGGCAATAAAGAAAGTAGAACCATAAATACTGTCAGCAATAGAAAAGGAAGCTTCAGTATATTCTCTATATTGTAGTCACAGGAAATAAAACCCTAATTTTAAAGTTAAAAAGAGCCCCTGAAGAGCTCTTTTCTTATCTCCTTTTTCCAACCCGTGGTGGGTTCAAGTTACTCTTATTCCCGAAAGAAGAAGTACGGAAGTATTAAGTAGAGGCACTTGAAAAGGTGACAGAGTAGTAATTCCTACTGGAGGTCACACAGACCCAATTTCTAATGTAGGAGCTAATCTCCTATGAAAATAAGCTCAAAAAAAAGAGAAAAAGAAGCATACTTCTGAAACAATGAATAAGATGAATCCTGCTTTTAGTCCTTTTACAACATAAGAGGTATGATGGCCCTGGAAAGTAGACTCCCGAACCACGTCACGTCATCATATATATGAAATCAGAGCAACAGCAAAACTACCTAGCAAAAGTAAGGTATAATCTCCTATCCGAATGTAAAAAATTAACCCAACTGGTATACATAGGGCAGCAAAAGAGTTTAAGATAGGTCAGGGCCTAAATTCAACTAAATGAAATGGTTGTTTCATAAATAAGGTTAAATAATTTATTTTTTGGTATTGGTTTTTTCTTTAGACCATATTGAGTAGGCGCCGGATGAACGGGTATCATTGATGTTGATAATTATAGAACTAAAGTTCTTCTACTCTATGTCTTCTGGGAATCTTTTGTTTTTGAGAATTCTTATTCTAGGTCCTGTGGTCAGAATTTCATCTTCTAGATGAGTCATTTGTTGAGTTGGTTTAGAGTTAAGTTTTTTAGGAGCGATTCCTCTATTCTTAAGGGATACAAGTTTTATATCGTTGAGGAAAGAGTCTGTTATAAAATATTTTTGTGTACAAGCATTGGGTAGAGGTTTGTTAATGTTAGGAGGGATCCTTTTTTATATAGACCCGAGGGTAAGATGGCATTCTCAGTTAATTTTTATTTTTAGTTTATTCATTAAATTAGGTGTTTTTCCTATGCATTTTTGAGTTCCTAGAGTTGCGGCAGGGTTGAATTGAATTCCTATATTTATTTTATTGGGATGACAAAAAATCCCCCCTTTCGCCCTATTGGTAAACATACTTGATGGTGCAGGGTGGTTGAGTAGAATTGTTCTTTTTTTAGGGGGTTTAAGGGCTTTGACTGGATCTATTATTGGATTAAATCAGACTTCGGTTCGGGCTATACTGGGAAGTTCTTCTATTGTTCATACTGGTTGAGGTTGTATTGGCACTATTTATGGTGGTCTTTGGATTTACCTTTTTATTTATTGTGCAAGACTTATCATTTTGATATACCTATTTACTATAAAAGAGAGTTTATTAATTGGGCTCGGAATTTTAAGATTGAGAGGTTTACCTCCATTTATAATATTTGCAGGGAAATGAATAGTGGTAAAAAGGGTTTTATTTAGAGGGTCAAGATTCTTGTTCCTAGTTTTACCAATTGTGAGCGCCCTCTTGAGGCTTTTTTTCTACTTAAAGTTTTTTTATTCATTCTATTTAAGATCAAGATCAGACACCCAAAATAAATACTTAATTATTTCTTCAACGGCTTTTGTCACTTTAAGGGGTGTTCTTTTCATAATAGTATTTTAGTTTTGGTGACCGAGATAGAGTAGGTGATAGATTTTTAATCTTTTTACAGGGAATTTCCCTCCAAAGCAATGCGTTGATTCTTTTCGACAAATCATAAAGATATTGGAACATTATATGTTCTTTTAGGAATGTGATGTGGGTTAGTAGGGACTGGATTAAGTTTACTGATTCGGTTTGAGTTAGGAACAGCTGGAGCTTTCTTAGGTGATGATCACTTTTACAATGTTATTGTAACAGCTCATGCATTTGTAATAATTTTTTTTATAGTTATGCCTTTAATAATTGGAGGCTTCGGAAATTGAATAGTGCCATTATTAATTGGTGCTCCTGACATAAGTTTTCCTCGAATAAATAATATAAGGTTTTGACTTCTTCCTCCTTCATTTATTCTTCTTCTATGCTCAACTTTAATAGAAGGAGGAGCAGGTACTGGTTGAACAGTATACCCACCATTATCAGGACCAATTGGTCACGGAGGGGCTTCTGTCGATTTGGTAATTTTCTCTCTTCATTTAGCTGGGGCTTCTTCTCTTCTTGGAGCTATTAACTTTATTACTACTATTTTTAATATACGATCTCCAGGGATAACTATGGATCGGTTAAGATTATTTGTTTGATCTGTACTAGTGACAGCTTTCTTACTCTTATTATCTTTACCTGTATTAGCAGGGGCTATTACAATGTTATTAACAGATCGAAACTTTAATACTAGTTTCTTTGATCCAGCAGGGGGAGGTGACCCTATTCTATATCAACATCTATTCTGATTCTTTGGGCATCCGGAAGTATATATTTTAATTCTTCCTGGATTTGGAATAATTTCTCATATCTTGAGAAATTTTACTTCGAAACCAGCTTTCGGGATTTTAGGGATGGCTTATGCAATAATTTCCATTGGTATTTTAGGATTCATTGTATGGGCTCATCATATATTTACAGTAGGGATAGATGTAGATACTCGGGCCTATTTTACTGCTGCTACTATAGTAATTGCTCTTCCAACAGGAATCAAGGTTTTCAGATGGATAATGACTTTATATGGTAGACGAGGACCTTTCAATGCTTCAATATATTGAGTACTAGGATTTATTTTCTTATTTACCTTAGGAGGATTAACAGGGATTGTTCTTTCAAATTCTTCTTTAGATATTGTTCTACATGATACATATTATGTAGTTGCTCATTTTCATTATGTTCTCTCAATAGGAGCTGTTTTTGCCATTTTTGGAGGATTTATTTACTGATTTCCTATAATAACAGGGTTAACTTTACATGAACGTTGAGCTAAAGCTCACTTTTTGGTGATGTTTTGTGCTGTTAATCTCACGTTTTTCCCTCAACATTTTTTAGGGTTAGCGGGTATACCTCGACGGTACTCTGACTATCCTGATGCTTATTTTAAGTGAAACCAAGTATCTTCTTTCGGATCACTATTTTCTATCTTTGCAATTTTAATGTTTATTTTTATTCTCTGAGAAGCGTTTATTAGTCAACGAGGTGTTTTATTTACTAAAGCTCCTTCAATTTCTCGAGAGTGAGAGGAAATTCTTCCTTTAGATTTCCATAGAAATACTGAGTGCTCAGTTAGAACTACAGCTTAAAAAATTGAAACTTCTGAAATAAGGGTGAAGTATAATTTTTTTACATTTCAGTTACATTGAAAAAATCCATCATATGAGGCTCTCTTATACTTCATTCAAAATTTGCAATAATTTATTCATAATTACATACATGGAATAATAAAAAGTTTATTGGTTAATGGATTTTACCTTTAGTATAATGGTTGCACTATAAATATATTAAATAATAATTCCCGAACTGAGAAGAGCTATCAATCAACTTATTTTAGAATATTTATAAGTTATGTTGAAATATGGCTTAAAGATTGATTGATAGGAGCGAAAAACTTTCAATTCTCAAGATACCTGGTAGTACTAGAAAAGCATGTAGTGCTGTAAAATTAAATATAAAGTGATGAAATTTTATATAAATAGAATTGTTAATGTTATAGATCAATTTTAGAGTTAATCCTAACGAGTTTTATTTCTATAAATATTATTTTTTCATAGTATCTAATAAAATATAGTACTTTCTTGGTTAACTTTTTCCAAGATTAATTATGTGTAAATGAGTAGTAAATAAATGTAGATTTAATATATTATTTTATATGGAATAATTAAGGTCTATAATTAAAAATAATTTAAAGGAATTCGGCAAAAATAAACTTCGACTGTTTAACAAAAACATAGCCTTAGGCTTTTATCTAAGGTTATACCTGCCCAATGTATTACTAATGGATGAATGGCCGCGGTACTTTGACCGTGCTAAGGTAGCGCAATCAATTGGCTTTTAATTGGGGCCAGGAATGAATGGAGTTACGGGGTTTAACTGTCTCTAAATTATTTTATCTAAATTACTATGTAGGTGAAAAAGCCTATAAAAAGAAAAAGGACGAGAAGACCCTTAGAGTTTTACTAAATCAAATTTAGTTAATTTGAGCAGTTTTGTTGGGGCAACATGGGAGCAGAAAAGTAATCTCCTGAGAATTACAAATCGATTATTAGAGTTGAGTAAACTACCTTAGGGATAACAGCATAATTTTATAAATAAGTTTGTGACCTCGATGTTGGACTAGGAAACTAA
>JBCJKE010000019.1:133765-149727 GCA_039654525.1 Melibe bucephala | reverse complement strand
TATTATTATTATTATTATTATTATTATTATTATTATTATTATTATTATTTAGCTAGACATTTGCAAAGAGATGTTAAATGCAGGCCGTAGTGATAAACCCAATATTGCAAGTTGGTGCTTCCACTTATTGATGTTTACTCTGTGTGTGGTCCTCTACCTGAGTGGTCATCGAGAAAGGGTACCTCTTATTTTTGTTGGACCCCAGGGCTTTAGCTGTTTGTATATTATGTGGCTTACAGACGTTCGGCCGGGGCCGTATACGTATATTTCGTTGTTATTCAATTATATAAAAAATTCGATAATTTGGATGTTGCTGATTTTATAACTTTTTCTGATGTTACATTTACGAGCGGAGGCGATATAATATATGGTCAGATATAGAACAATTAATAGTAGGCAACATTTATTTATTAAGAGAGCTCTGAGAACTAGGAATAGTCTTAAATTTGACACAAAAAATTCAAAAAACTTTTAATAACTTCTAATCTTCAGTCGAAAATGAAGAAGCTGATCTTAAAATATATTTGGTTGATTTCGGAAATATCACCATCTCCCAAAACGAGTACTTACAGGATCTTGATAATATTACATTCCTGTTAGCCCCAACAATATGATAAGTCATTCTCAGCTAGCAGGGCCCTGTGCTAAAACGATTAATAAGAAATGCCTTACATTGGCTTGTATTTGTATAACTAGTGAATTTTCGTATTGTTTGTAATTAATTATTGTATGTTTGATTGTGTTTGATATTTCCATTGTGCATTGTTATACAGGTGTCATTAAACTGTCCGTTTTATAATTAAATTATAATATTTACGTTTGTTTGTGTGTGTACGATTTGTGTGGCCGTATGGTTTTTATAAGTGCATATCACCATGTTTTAATTATTGTGCAATGTGTGTGTTCAAATGTACAATGTACGTTTCACCCGCTTGATTTCATGGGTGTTTTTGTTTTGTTTTTGTTTTGTTTGTTGGTTTTTTTTGTCTGTGTTTTATTTACATCGTCGTTATGTTGTGTCGTCTACACGTACATGACTTTGGTGTCAACGAGAAGTCGGTTTATTTCCTTATTTCTTTCAAACACGGTAGTACAGTTGCTTCTTTCAGTAGAATAAGGTCCCCCTTCTTCATAAATGCTGAAAAACTCAGTTAACTGAGTATTCTTGTCAACGTACCGAAAAGTAACAAGGCTACAAGTATTTACATGTTCATATTGTACTATTTATGTTTCTGTTTAAATTCTTCAATATCGTTACTGTATTTTACATTGATGGGAAGTTCATTCCATAATCTAAAAGTACTAGGGAAGTATGATTACAAATAGCTATCTACACTTGAAGATGGCAATGTAAATTTTTGACCATTAGACCTCGTATGATTATTTTTCAAATGGGCATTATTCAAGTGGTAATACTGCTTGACCATTCATTTATTTGAAAAGAACTTTAACCTTATGTCTAGATCTGTGTGTGTGTGTGTGTTTGTGTGTGTGTGTGTGTGTGTGTAAGTGATACATTAAATAACGGACATTACATCTATGTATATAGTGGAAATGATGACTTGAGGATTTTCAGACTGATAAGAATAGAATGAAATGCATTCGAATCTTCAGTATGAATAGATGATTGATTTCTATTGAAATTCACTTCAAATAGTCATGTTGGTAATGATAGTGGTGATAATATCATTGGTGGTGGCAGTGGTTGCTACAAAGATGATGATGATGATGATGCTGATGGTGGTGGTGGTGATGGTGGTGATGGTGGTGGTGGTGGTGGTGGTGGTGGTGATGGTGGTGGTGATGGTGGTGGTGGAAACTTGTTGCTGTTGTTAAACCTGATCTATTTCGTATTTTGATTCAAACAAACGTAACAGGAATCGAGACGAGAGAAAATGAGATATGAAAACAATTAACAAAAAAACAAAAAAGACATTTGTATCGCAAAATGGACAGACTTTATTAAATTATACATTGTTAAGGAATCAATAAACAGAATGAAATCACTGCGGAAATTATTTTTATCTTTTACATTTAGTCCACAAAAAAAAGAATATCACCGCTGCCTACTCGGTTCAGCAGAGAAGAACTCTTTTTCTCGTGGAGGTCTGACGAGGCATTGGTGTAATACATTTCCGTAAATTCCTTATTTCACTAATTCCATAGCTGCGATCGATTTCACTGCGCATGTGGCGATTAGACATAAACAAAAACAAACAAGGGGCACATTGAGAGAGATATATATCACAATTCTATCAACACATCTAATCCCGTTATGAGATAAATGTATCAAGATTACTCTTAAACACGTCGTTGGGAGAAAGAGCAACGCAGCAGAATTAAATTGATGGAGGATTTGGTTCGTGAAGAAAACATTTTTAAAAGAAAAAAATATTTTTATTTTACAACAATCGTGTCTACGGAAACAATGCAAAACAGCACAGATCAGCATGCCAGCCAAACGTTAGCTTGTAGCTCTATCTAGTCATTCAAGTCTGGCGTAATTAAGATCGTATTATGTTTATATTTATTAATACACAGTTGATTTAATAAGCGTCCGAGCAATTCTTGTTGTTGTATCAAGGCCATTATTTAATTGTAAAGGTGGTAAAAGGCGTGTCGTTGGTATCAATGGCCGCTAAGAATGGCGTCTGCTGATCACGACTGCGCATGTCATGTACAGGGGTAAGACAAAGTCATCGAGGAGAAAACAGAGAAGGAAAGAAATATACACACAGCAATGAGATAGACTTGAAGAAATGTTTCAAAAAGAAAAAAAAGAAAAAAAAAGTCAGTCTTTAAAAAATAAAAGGCGGACTGTTATATTTAATATAATTTATATTATGTACACTTTGAAACGCATCTTAAATTCACCACGCTCAGTCAAAGACAGCAACGGGACTCTAAGTAATAAAACTGTCCATTCACACATAAATAATTGCATAAAAACATCAAATTAAAACTTTTTCGTTGAATAATTTGATTTCTAAGTAAAAATTTCATAAATCCTATATAAAGCGTTTAATAAATATTAGAGATGGCTAAAGAATAGGTTAAGATTGGCCGTGTCTTTATGTGCCATGTTCCTCGTATGCCTCGTTAGACAGTGTGGCCGACTTGAAAGATGAGTTGAGGTTGGTAGTCGCACCTATGCTGAATGCTCCTGGGTACTGTGGACACAAGGGAAACAACTCTGGTTATTATAAGGTGGCGGACGATCCTCTTTGAGGGATTCAAGTTGGAGTAAAAAGTCGTACTTAATTTTAGATAGACGTTTTATTATAGAGAGACAGTAATATTTTTAATGTTTAAGAAATAGAGAGGCTTCAAAATCATGTTTCAATAAATGACAAATAAAATCAAATCTAAATTAAATAAATAAATTTTAAGTCGAGAGCAGAATGATCTGTGAAGGTGCTTTACTTAATATGATGAACTGTAAAAAGTATCCTTTCATCTCTCTCTTTGAAAAAAAAAGAAAGAAAAGCAATGAAATATAAAAATCCCATTTTTCCCTCTTATTTAACAGTGAATTATTTCTGGAATAATTGACAAACATTAACTCACAATAATGTTTTATAGTGTTTAATTTATATTTTATAGATTAAAAACATAGACTCAAGCAATTCATTTTAAATCATCATTATATTATGTACTCAACAAGCAATTCCACAAGTTTAAGACGTTTATGCATGCGGTGTCACTGTGTGAAGAAATTACTTTTTCCAGCAGTAGATCAAACAATAGACATGCAAAATTCCCGTTTGTTATCATAGTACACAAAAAGAGGATGTATAGGACCAAGTCTTAATCCAATTTTCAAGGATGATTTACAATTAAAATGAACTCAGGGCTTCATTGAGATGCTTTGTCAGCCCAGTAAAAGAACAATTTTTAAAGATGTTTATACAACCCGGGTCACGAAATTGAGGAGACATCATATAGGAATGTCCACATGATGTTTGATGTTTATTTTTACTTTATAATACAAGAGATTAGGAGTTAGAGAGGTTGGGATTGAAATTGAAGAGAATGGATAAGCCTTTGAGTCTTTGGTATGAACATATGATTGATTTATTAAACTCCATTTCAAGTTTTCGTCTCAGAACCATATTTTCATGCGAGGAAAAAGATCGTGATAACCGATACAGAGCGTTATTTATTTGCATCATCAAAACAAAAAAGGATATATTTTTAGAAAAATTGTTTAGGATAATCATGAGGGTTTTGGAAAGGGCTAAAAGGAGTTGGGGTCGTTGGGTTCAAGCACAGCTTGTTTGCCTTACGAAACGTTTAAGCCGAAACGATGGAACGGGAGACGGACTGAGAAATCCTCTTCTTGACCACTGTAGTGCCCTGGTGTACCGACGATGGTCAAAGGGGGAAAGCAAACATTTAGACAGGAATTCATGTGCTGCAGCTTGTTGTTACTAGTCAATGGTTTGTGTGATTGTTTGATCACTTCTACCACACCATGTCTGTCGCTTTGATTAGTGTCAGTCGACGACAGGTGCAAATGAAAGTTTATAAGACATGATTTCATGGACAGAGGGAATGGACCCCGTCCACCATAAGCGGTGGAGGTATGCGTTATAAATTCAACCATAGACATGATTGACTCCTGTTACAGTCCAGCTTTCTGCTGTTTATGTTAGTTAATGTTCCAGCAAGTTTTGTAAACTAGACCGATGGTGGAAATTGGGAATTTCTAGCCCGTGTAATAAAAATTCAAAAAAGCAAACCCCTCTGAAAATGAAAGCAAATGAATCATCAAAAAACTAAAGCTACAGCTTTAAAAAACAAAAAGAAATGTTCGTAAAGTAATGTACTTGCAAAATGTTCAATGATAAATAGCAGTCTCAACTACATAAAGCAACATGCGTTTTAGATTTGCCTCTCTATGTCTACAACATCCAGTAGAAGCATAACCACGGATATAAATATATTCAGAACAGAAAATCGAATAAATATTCAAGTACTGAAAACTGTTGTAGCAACTCAAAATTTATAACATAATAAGTAATTAAGCGAATGTCAGTTTCTTTAGTCGTGTTAGAGATGATCGAAAAAAGCATAATAATATTATGATTGAAATGTAAAAAATTCTCAATGAAAAGCTGATCGCATATTCTGTTAATCAAATCTACGAGCAATATTTAAAGCATCTTTCGTTGTTATTATTATTATTATGAACTAGACCAGACTGCAAATATGAAAAGAATATTATTTATGACCACTCGCAAGGTGTCAGTAGTTACATTTATCTTACTGAATTTATTCTGATGTAATGATCTCTCTTCGGACTGAGGTTGAGGTGACCTTAAACAAATAGCATGATCGTTCAGACAACATGGCGAAGCAGAAACTATGAATCAATCATTTTGAGCATGCGTGAACAACAACATCGTTTGTTACAAACAGCTACATTTTTCGCTAGTCGACCTAAGAAAAGGTTGTAGAGGAACTCTTCGGTCTTCTAAAGCAAGAAAAGGACACTGTGGAGGGGAAATCGTTGACGTGGCAGGCAGTTGAACATGTCTTTCTCATTGAGGAGCATTCCTGTTGTGCATTCTACATTCATTCCCATTTTGCCGACATGTTCTTTCTAGGAAATCAAAGTTACCTTGCAAAATAAATAGAATCTACGATCATGTTACTCAAATGTTTTATGATTGAGAGGGGGCACGAGCGGTGCGATCTGTACTCATGGCTCTTGTAGCGGAAGTTGAATTGGGGCCTGGGAACTGTTGAAGGGTAGTGAGGTTAGGCAAAGGTATCATGATCGATTCTCCGTCTACAAATACTGGCAACTGAAGAAGTTCATTCGTCTTGAAATACACCCTCATCTCTTATTTTAATTCTTGCCCACAATAGAATGCTTATGATTGAAATGCCTTTTAAAAAACAAGCTCTGAATATAGTCAAAGTGGGACATTTGCAAAAATGGAGACATGTCTTTAAACAATTAAAACTTTATGGTAGACTTACAATTATAAACATATTAATATTTCATTCTCAAGTTTCTTTAAAGTCAAGTTTTGTGTCATTTTTGATCATATTCTTGGTGTTTTTCATTGTATATATCAATCATTTATTTAAGGTTTTTCGTTGCACATTGACCATTATGCGTCTGTCTGGTTGGTGCCATTACAAATTGGCCAGGTGTATGTCTGTCTAGTGACCGATTCAAATACTTACTCCAGGGGATGCACTGGTGCGGGATACGGAAACGGAGCTCCTGTTCTTGGCCCTCAATTTGGAAAGAGAGCCCTCGGCAGAGTCAGCACGCTCTTCAGCATCTTCCAACTCGTTCTGCACCTTGCGGTATTTGGCGAGGTTGATGGCTGCGATTTCCTCCTGCAAACGGAATAGGCGGTGTGTGAAGTTAAGCCTTTAAAAATTCATTGTGCAATTTCAATTTGTTTCTTTTAAGTTATTGATGGTTTCCGAGCCATGCCATATGATTTCGAAATGATAAGTAATAGAAAATGATAGAATATGATAATCTTACCTGCACAGTGTCCACTTTATTTACCATGCTAACGTCTCCATAAATTTCTCTGCTTATTTTCCATAATATCTAGCGCTTTACACTTCACCTTCTCTACCTCCCTCTGTCTCTCTCGGTTTGTCTGTCTCTCTGTCTCTGTCTCTGTCTCTTTTGCTTACAATTGCTTACGAAAGAAAGGCCAATGACGGGTAAAAAGGCACCAAAAATATATAATATCTACTTACAGCCTCTTCAACTTGTCTCTTGTAGATCTTAATCTTGTTCTGCAGCTTGTCAACCAAGTCTTGGAGACGTTCCTGGTTCTTGCGGTCTTCGTCGGCTTGGAAGGCCAATTCTTTGAGACGGCGGTCAGCCTTGCGCATGTTCTTCTGGGTCTCAGCGTGGCGGCGTTGCTCGTTGTCGAGCTCAGTCTCCAGCTCTCTCACCTACGGAGGTAAGATAAGATAATGGCTACGATTTTCGAATACTCATTCCTTTAGTCATGGTATTAATGAAATGATAATAATATTTTTGACACTTGACCAATTAACGCAAATTACATATCAGTGAATTCTTAATAACCACATTAATATATATTTAACTTCTGCCCCATCCTATCTCTTGCCCTAGAATGAATGCTATTGATTTTTTTTAAATACAGAAAGAAAATATGTACTACCTCTTCAATGATGAACTGGAAGTTTGTATATTAAACACCCGTAAATGGATGCACCCCTCTTTTATTTCATACAACATAGATCGAAGAGATAGCAAGACTAACATAAGGATCTGTACGTTAATATCAGTATATTTGGTTTGAAAGTAGACGATATCGCTGAAGAAAAAGACTCTTACCCTTGTTTCGAGTTTGCTGATGAGTTTCTTGCCTCCCTTGAGAGCTTGAGCCTCAGCCTCATCCAGACGGGCTTGCAGGTCCTTGAGTTGACCTTCCATGCCCTTCCTCAGTTTCTCGACCTGGAGGCTGTGTTCCTGCTCCTGGCGGAGTTCGTCGGCAAGGCGAGCGGCATCGGACATGGCCTTCTTGGCACGCTCCTCGGAGGCGCGGAGTTCGTTGCTCATCTCATCAAGATCGGTCTAAAAATAGTAACACATGCAGGGGAATAAGTCCAGGAACATAAGTTAATCAGATGAACTCAAATGACTATTTCAGAAGGAGAATTACGATTCACAAATTCACTTGAGAATACTGACTGTCCCGGTAATGAAAGACGCTTCATTAACAGCAAGAGTTTACAGAAGCAATTTTAGCCATGAAAGGAATTAGGCAATACTTAATTAGTAGCATCAATTGTGTATATAAGAATTAAGTAAGATACGATGATGTTCCCAGTTTAAATTCTTGGTATAAATTGACGATGCTAGTTGTATTATCATTAACTTCGGACTTTTTTAAGCTTCGTAGTAATGAGCGTTAATTCATATTTCCAAATCCGACAGTCAAGAGCTTAGTAACTCACCTGCATTGCCTGCACATCTCCCTCCAGCTTCCTCTTTTGTCCTTGGATGGAGCTGTTCTGGGCAGACAATTCGTTGACACGATCGTTGGCGTCGTTGAGCTCATTCTCAGCTCCCTTGCGGGCTCTTTCAGCCTGAAATCAACCGAGAGAAAAACCATTACAGTATTATGGTCATTATTATTATTATCAATGTACTAGTGGTAAGGATTTATTGTAAGTAAAAGAAAGCTTTCGGAGCTATGAACGTAGCTGAATGACGTATAGGTAATATACACGTAATACAGAAAACTGCCTACTGTAAAATGAATTAAATTCTTACCTGCTCAAGGGCGCTTCTAAGCTCTTCAATTTCTCCTGTAAGGACAGTGCAACGACGTTCAGCCATGTTGTAGGACTCACGGACCTCTTCCCTGGCTCTGGCTTCTTCTTCAATCTGGGACTGCATCTCCTGTGGACGGAAACCAATAAAACGGTTATAAATTTATAAAGCTAAGAGACTCTTTAATGAGTGAATATAGCAATACAAGAGTATAGTTTTTTTTTCTTGCCACGAAGCGCATACAATTCACCTTTAAATCTTTCTTTTTTAAAACTGTTTAGATAATCTTAGAGTCACTGCTGTAGAGAATCCTTTTAATATAGTTGCAAAGAATGTAATATAGGGTATTTGAAATATGAACTTAGCGATGATAACGAATCATGATGATGAAGAAGACGATGATGATGGTAATGGTGGTGGTGGTAGTGGTGCTGGTGGTGGTGGTAGCGATGATAAATAGTGGTAATGATGACCATGGCGGTGATGACGACGATGATGACGATGATGACGTTCCGACAACGCGACGACGATGATGAAGAACCCAAACGAATACACTACTTACGCGGATGGTTTGTTGGTATTTCTTGACGTTCTTTTCGAACTCGGCTTTTCCTCTGTTGGCCTGGTCGAGAGCAACCTCGAGCTCGTTGATGTCTTGCTCGAGTTTCTTCTTGATGCGGAGAGCCTCGGCCTTGCCCTTGGCTTCAGCCTCGAGGCTGGCCTGCATGGAGTCCATGGCGCGTTGGTGGTTGCGGCTGATGAGGAAGGATAACACAGTTGTAGCCATTGTTAGATATCTTCGGTTATAGCCAGTACTATGACTGTATAAGAGTTTATTTTGAGTCCCTGTTTTCAAGCAGGTCCCGATCTGGTCTTCATTGGTTATGCAGTTAAATGCTTATATGAAGCTGCATTGATTTATTGTTTTGTTTAGTCTTACATATTCAAGTATTTCTAATGGTGTCATATCGTTTAATGATACTTCTGAATGAATCTACCATATTAAATCCTGTAATGTAGATATTAGTTTCATCCTGTGAAATGAGCTACGATGATTTATGGAATTGTGCTGTTCAAGCAAACCCTTTTTATCAAAGTTGCAATTAAACTCAACCTGAAAAGAAGATGTTCGTGTCTCAAAAGATTAAAATATGGTCTTAAATCTATCGTCATAAAACAGTCTGTAAAGTATAATTTATTCATGCGTAATCTTATCTTGTCGTAAAACCAAACAGTGTGTGTTATAACAGTAGGTTTTGCGTAATCATAACCAAGCCAAGGCCCACAACTCACCGAGTGTTCTCGAATTCTTCTTCCTTATCCTGAATGCGGCGGTCAATTTCAGAGCGGACGGATGAGATCTCAAGTTGGGCGCGCATGACTTTAGCTTCCTCTTGCTCAAGAGCAGATTCGGCTTCCTCAAGAGCGGCCTGGAGCTCTTCCTTCTCCATTTCAAGGCGTTTCCTGGATTTCTCGAGCTCGTGGGTGCTGCGTCCTCCCTCTCCGAGCTGGTCGGTAAGGTCGTGGATTTCATCTGCAGGACAAAACGAGGAAATAAAGGCATGCTTGTAAACAGCGAGAATGAAATCAATGCTTCGTTGAGATTAGTAATCGAGAAATCGCTTGAATACTGTGTGGTCCAAACAGAATCGTCCGAATATTATAGGGCTCATCCTGATTGGATCATCAGATTGCCTTGCTATTCTGTACGAATCCCAACTCTATAAGATGTCTAATTATTCTATAGCCTGGTACAGAGTTCCGGTGGGGAAAAGTATTTTTTTAACTACGATAGAATTTTCAAGCAATAATGTTATGACCTATCTCATTGTACTTTTGACTGATTGTGTGTAATAAGCTATTCAAACGAAAATGTAGAATTAACGCGAGCAAATGAAAATTGTCAAGCTAAATTTCTCTCCAGAGATATTAAATCATGAAGCATTATCTTCATTACCGCTACAATTTTTGGTGGGGTATTTTTTAATTTTAAAGAGCGATCCCATACGCACCAGCGAGGTTCTTGTTCTCGCGGCGAAGAGCCTCCACGCTGTCTTGAGATTCCTCAACTTGGGCCTTGACACGGAAAAGCTCAGCGGAGTAGCCTCTAGCCTCCTTCTGGGCATTCTCCAGTTCCATCTGAAGGTCGTTGCACTTAGCTTGCCATTCGGCAATGGTTTTGTCGAAAGCACGTTGTTTCTTTTCTAGGTTGTTGGCGTTGGCGTTGGACTGGAAAGAAGAAACAATTATCATATTATTTTTATCCCAGTTACTGGCAAATAAATCATATATATTTTTAAAATCGTTCAATTTACACACTGTAAAATATACTTTTTTTAACGAACGAAGTGGATGCATTTGTTGTGTACTTACAATCAAAATCATTGGGTGATAATCAAAATGTCAAATCAACATAACCAATATGTAAAATCAACAAAAGACAAATTAAGACTACACAGTAGAATAACACAGGTAAGTATGTTGGAGACGTAGCCAAGGTGAACTAAGAACACGTACTCGCTCAACGTCGATCATCAAGTCTTCAAGCTCGCCCTGCAGTCTGTTCTTGGCTTTCTCAAGGGCCTGGACTTTGAGGTTGGCGGCCTCAGCAGCTTGTTCAGCGTCGTTCAGTTTGGCTTGGAGCTTGCGTCTATGTGGATACAGGACAGAAGGATACAAATAATAATTATAATATGCCATTTACATCCATACATTTTAGTTAAAATTCAGGGCGACTAAACCACATAACGTAATAAATAGCACATAATGCATATCTAGTAAGAAAAGGTGGAGAATCATGTGATAACCTTTTGAGCGTAATAGTTCTTAACCTTTACATTGCAGTGCCTGGTTTGCAGTGCCATCGATTCAATAATGAATATATGCACATGCACATGTTGATGTGTGTCTCGGTGTGTTTGTGAAGCATTATGGTACTCCTCTGTTTTCTAGACAGCCAGGTTTAAATGGGTGAATGGCACGATGGTATTATGGGTAGAAGATGTATTACTGTAGATAAATATTGTTGGAAATGGTGGCATATATATTTTTCTTTTTAGGAAACCCACTAAAGCTGTGTATATTATTATAATTATTATTATTATCATTATTATTATTATTATTATTATTATTATTATTATTATTATTTTTATTTACTTCTTTATTTTTGGTTATATCAGATTTGCAAACAAAAACTCGACAACCCCTTTACCTGGACTCCTCAAGCTCTTCGGCTCTGGCGGTTCCCTCGGATTCGAATTTGGAGCGCCATTGCTGCACCTCGTTGTTGGCCTTGCTCAATTGCCTCTGGAGATCGGACCTGCCCTCTTGTTCCTCCTCGAGTTGTTCACGGATAGAGTCAAGGTCAGAGTTCAGGTTGCGGACCTCAGATGCAAGTTTCTGGCGAGCCTGAAGACGGTAAAATGAATATAGATAAAATAATCTTCAGAGGTGAGTTTATGTAAACAAAATTGACGAGTACTTGCGACAGTGAAATTAACTGAAGGGCCGAAATTCAATGTACATTTATTAAAACAACATAAAAAGATGTGTGTGTGTGTGTGTGTGTGTGTGTGTGTTAATATGTTAATTACGTATCGTTTTGGTTTATTCAAGAAGGTTTCCGTTTCTGGTTTCCATACTTACGCGGGTCTCATCCTCCAGAGATCTCTTGGCATCTTCCAGTTGGGCGGACAGGGAGTTCTTCTCTTTGGTCAGTTGACCGACACGGTGCTCAGCTTCTTCCAACTGTCTGGTCAGGTCGGAAGCCTCGTTCTGGGAGCGGGCCTTCTGGGACTGGAGGTCGGACACCTGTCGGTTGGCGGCATCCAATTTGGCGTTGAGGTCGGCCAATTGAGCCTCGACCTGTTTGGACATCTTCTCGGACATGCCCTGGATAGCAAAAGGCAACGGTGGTGTCGGTTAGTACAAGTTTGAACCATTGGAGAATCCGTAGTGCTGATTATAAGTGAAATACTGATTTGAAAAGCCTTCATTCTCAACGTGAAAAGCAAATAAATGTTTAAAGCCACAGAATTATAATACTGAATTCAGCCTATTAACTCATAATACTAAGAGGTAATATTTTGCTCAAGTTTTATTACTGGAATTGATTTCTTCGTCGTGAAATATCATCTGCAAACTGTTGTTAGTCCCTACGAAGAGTGAACGAATATTAACATTTCATTCATGGCTAACACTAAGTCATCAAACTTACTCTCAAAATTATCGTTTGCGATGATGGATTAAGAAGAGTCACTGTGATCATATTATTAATCAATGCAGACAGATATTTACAATGTATAAGTAACACGAAAAAGCCAAATTTATGACATGAGATAAATCAATCAAAGACAAAGATGTGTAAAGATGATACACGGTGAGACGGTCGTTACCCTTAGCCTATTTGCATGCTCTAGCTCATCAAACATGTCTTCTACCTCCATCTCCAAGTCCTGCTTTTCCGTTTCTATTCTGTAACGACGTGATCACACAAAAGGCATGCAGAACAAAACAGAGGCAATTGTTAAATTCATAATGTTAAAACAAATACACATTACTAAACAAACGAATTAAATAAGTCTGAAGAGTGAACGGGATAAAATGGTCTAACGGATTAGGATAGTCTAAAGCATCGACAGCTAAAATAGTGTGATATTATCACTTTTCTCCGCCTGAATTTAATGTATTGATAATCTTAGAAGGGTTAGTCAAAAAGCATCATGCATTTTAAATTTCATAAATTCTTTTCCCTAATGCGCGCTGTAAAGACTTACTACACGGTTACTTCCCCTGTACAACCCCAGGGCGGAGGGCAGGGGGGGGGGGGAGGGGGCATCCTTGGCAAAATTGATAATCTGATAAGGCGACACGGTATTGCTTATTCAAGTAACCTCCTTTAGGAGTTTAAGGGGAACACGAACATGCTTCTATAAATAGACAGGGCATGCTCAGTGTACCTTGTTCTTGCTCTGGTGCTCAAGTTGAGCTTGCAAGTCGTCGTTCTCGGATTTCAGCTGGTTCTTCTCCTTATCCAGTCTGCGGAAATCATTTTCATCTTAGACGTTTTATATCATATCAAGCATACGAGAGAAAGATGTTTAGGAAGACCATATATCAAATCCTGTTCTATAATGGTACGATAACCCTTTCTTTTAAATCACATGTTACTCGTTAGTTGTAAGAATACCTTCGTTAATAGGTGTCAATATTAATTAAATCTAAGGTGTAAAATAGATCTAGCATTTAGAAGGATCAGTGATAAAGTTTGGCTAAATTAAAATTGTGGCACTGTAATATGTAAATCAATAATACATCTGGTATACTCTTGAAGTATCGATCTCTATGTATGAGATCCTTATAGTAATTTTAGGTACTATGAAAGCCAGGTCCTGCCAGCTATTAATGATGGACAATGGTAAAAAACAGGATTATCAGTGTTTGGTAAACCAACCAAAAAGTGGCTATTTTTAATTCATACTTACTTGCTCTTGATCTTCTGGAGTTGGTCGACCTGGTCAGCCATCTCGTTGGCGGCGTCCTGGTGCTTCTTGCGGAGGCTGGAGATCTGGGACTCATGTTGGAGGGCAGACTCTTCGAGGTCGCGTCTGAGTTTCAAGAGTTCCTGCTCACGTTTCTTGTTCAACTCAACCTGAGCAGCGGTAGCACCACCGGCCTCATCCAGACGCTCACCGAGATCTTCCAACTCACGTGACAGCTCTGTCCTCTGCTTCTCAACCTGCAACCACCGAGTTCACGATTGGATTGAGAACAGTGCACGGTGTGGTCGTAAGTTACGGGATCATAAGCTATATTACAAGTAAGTGGATTTTTCACTGTCTAATCTGAGCTTTGCATACAATACATAAATTAGATTTATTTAAAGAAGTCTGTATTTGACTGCATAATAACATGAAAATCATTTACCAGTTTCCTACGCGCCTATATTCATTTCCTAATATCAATAGCTGGAAACAAGTCTTTCAATTTCCTGGTCTCACAATTTACATTAGGATTTACCAATCAATCACCCACTTGATCGATCAATGTATTCAATCATCATATCAATCAATCAAAAATACTCATGATCAGCCAAAATCAAATATCTCTTTAAAGCATCCTAGATCAAGAAAAATCAATAATCAAATCGATATAATGATTAGCTCTAAAACGCTTTTAGAAAAAAGAATTCTATTTAACTTCCTGTCCGTAAAAAAACGCATCTTACCTTAGCTCTGGCTTGGCGTTCGGCTTCAAGTTCTTCCTCGAGTTCTTCAATGCGGGCCTGCAATGAACGAGTGGTCATGATTCACTGTGATATTTATATCGACGGAATGTATAATTAACTATAATGGGGGTTTGATATATTAAAATATCCTGTACACGCGCGTATCTATCGCCCAGCAGGTCCTTCCGCTATCCCTGTTCACTGTGTTCCAATTTCACTCGAAGGTGCAGCTGACAGCGGCCATCTTGAATCGAACGTAACAATCAAGAAAGATTTAAAATGTTCCTCCAATGTACTTCAACAACCCCTGTAAAATTTATATTTCCCTTCCCTTGTCTTGGAAGGTGGTTGAGGTGATAAGTTAAAATCACGCAGGGTTTGGGTTCAAGACTCAAAGGAGTTTACGATGAGCACAGACGAAAGACCCCCCTGGAGTAGCCACGAAACGGAAGAGTGCTAAAGTTGAAGTAAAGTTGGCCTCACGGAGAATTGACGTGTGCAGAAAGCGCTCACCTATTTTAATCGTGTATGGCTTGGACAGATTTTAATTTTAGGGTGAGGTGAGCCAGCCAGCACGAAGAGAGGCTGCTAAGCCAGACAGGAGGAACGGTGCGAGTGGTGGTATTACTATAAGAAAAACAGCGAAATTCTTTCTTCCCTCTACTCTTTGAATGTGTGGATAAGAAAAAACGGGCGCAGGAGGCGTGCTCCGAAGATGAGTCATAGCGATAGCGAGCACCCTTTACCTGCTTGAAATACCCAAGCCGCACGAATGGTGAGCGAAGGCAAGGTACCAGAGCCAGAGTGGGTGAGTGGTGGGGGTGAGTTGGGAAATGGGGCTGGGCTCAAGTTAACCCGCAATGTTTTTCTTCACTCAAAAATTTTGTTACAGAAAGTTCAGGTTTTATCTTTTAGCTTAACGCAAACGCAATATGCATTATGCCTGCGTCACCGGTCTAAAATTTATTTCACCTGGAAACGATGCTGAGCATCCATTTTACCGGTGTAGAACCCATTTCAGAATGTAAATTCTGGATCCGGGTTTTGTAGCGAGCGGGATGTATAACATACATAGTTTATCTAGTATGGCATAAGTATAGAAACCGTGGCTCCTGTGTTTACTTTGACAACAGGAGTCTTGCCAAGTAATAAATATTATGAAAACCATAAATCACAAAATGTTTTACCTCGTAAGAGAAGCCATTGGCAAATGAATAATGTAGATCGAAAGATGTAGACAGAGAGACAGACACAAAGTTTCACACAAATAAACAGATAGACAAGCAAAGAAGAGGTAAACAGGCAGACGATAAAATTTCACAGAGACAGAGAGAAAGGGAGAGAGGGGGGAGAGAGAGGGAGAGAGAGGGGGGAAAGAGACAGACACAGAGAGAGAGAGAGAGAGAGAGAGAGAGAGAGAGAGAGAGAGAGAGAGAGAGAGAGAGAGAG
>JBCJKE010000019.1:118152-128557 GCA_039654525.1 Melibe bucephala | reverse complement strand
AGAGAGAGAGAGAGAGAGAGAGAGAGAGAGGGAGGAGAGAGAGAGGAGGGAGGGAAGAGAGGGAGAAAGAGAGGGGGGATAGAGAGAAGGAAACACAGAACCAGACAGTAGGTAGACGGAGAAAGAGTGAAGAGGGGGGAAAGAGAGAGAGGGAGTGAGAAACAGAGATGGGAAGGGTAGGGAGAGGTGCAGTTACAGGTGAAGAGGGGGCGAGAGATTTTCATGGTAATGGGATGGGATTGGCGTGGAAGCCATAGTGATTGCGAAAGACAGGTACACTCTCTGTTTTCGAGTTATTCCCCCTGAAGAAAGAAGGCCTGAGTACCATTAAAATGTAATGTCTTGAAATCGGACTAAAACATGACTGGAATTTAAGAGATGTATTACAATTCATCCGTATGGAATCTCGTTTAAATTGGAATTTCCAAAAATTATTGCTATTAATTTTTCTTAATATTTTACTATATTATATATGTTTCTTTCCCCAAAGCGTGGGGACGGGGATGTTGATCTACTAATCTAGCCTTTCCGTGTGAATGTGCAGGCTTAATTTGTACCTCTATAAAATTACAATTGCCACGAACTTCCGTATATTAAAGAGGAAGCCTATTCAATTCAATTAGATTTAAGCCCATTTAGGTTATTCGTGTAACGAGCAAGTCGAACCATACCCATGGCAACTTAGACTAATTATAATCAATAGTCTGACAATATTCGTAACTGCGGTATTGATTTCATATTTATAAAGTTTATGCAGATGAGTTTGATACTGCTGGTATTCGGACTCAGCTTAATCAATATAATATATGCTTCTTTACTTGAAGAATTGTATTTGAAATTAATCATCATCAATTGAAAAAAGTGATTTATGGAATAGAAAGGGAAGAATGCATTCCAGTAGGAGAAGTAGGAGGGGTGATGCATAAATTTGTAAATATAGATGGAATAGTATGGGAAGTTACTTTCCAGGTAAGGATCACGTGAAAACAGCATTGTCTAGAAAATAATGGGAAAAAAACAAAGAAAAGAAGAGTGGGTTTAATTAATATGGGGGAGTTTTGGAGAGGTGCCAGTGGAAAACTTCAAAGTGATAAAATAAATAACGATACAATCAAAGAAATGATAATTATAAATTGGGTGAGAGGCAAAAGGGGCTTTCGTCCCCTCTCGTTCTACTGGGCATACAAGGTAAACGTGTGGAGCATTCATCGGGTAGGAATGTTACATATTGTGAAATGTTAAAAAACGAAACGTAAATAAAATGGGAAGGCAAACTCAGACACAGGTTTTTCACAGCAGATTTTATTGGGGGACTAACACAACACCTTACCGAGGGTTGATCCAGAGTAACAGCTGTTGATGCTTCTTCTCCTGCATTCCCGGCTGGTTTGGCTTTGATCGTAATTGCTGTCAGTTTTCTTTAGTATTCTCACTTCGTATGTTTGTATTTTGATTGTTTCTTCGTAGTAATCCATCAAATGTTTGTTAGGAATTTTCCTCTTCGTAGCAGTTCCGGTTTCTTTTATCCAGAGTAATGACCGGTTTTGAAGGCCGATTTGCTTCGCCTTTTTTGATACGGTGCTTTTCTTCTCGTGCCATACAATAAACATGATAAATATTGACTTGAAACGGTCACACAAACATACAAGTAGACAAGCATATTGTGAAATAGAATGAGAAAGGCAATGAGAGACAGTGTGAGAGAAGAGTGGGCAATGTATTCAGTTTAACATTATTGTTATATAAATGGTCACATGAACCTACCTGGAGTTCTTTGATCTTCTTCTGGAGTTGTGCGACAAGGTTCTGTTCATCTTCGAGTTTGGAGTTGAGGTTGTTGATTTCCATGTCCTTCCTGGAGGGCGAAAATGAATGTCAGGATTAAGGCAGGGATAGCAATACCAGGAATTCCTAGCCGCCACCAACGTGAAATCCCCTCTCAGGATGTCACTTTACTATGAAATATGTTGCAGTCGAAAACTGACAGTTTTACAATATTTATGTAACTACTTAATAATAAAAATAAAAATGCTTTATTCCCTAGCCTTTCTCGGCCAACAAAGAATGGCGCCCTTTTGATTTTAATATAGCTCGTTTTTGTTTCATACCTGCGGACATTCTCCTCAAGCTCTCTCTTTGATCTTTCAAGATCTTCAACAGTTTCCTGAGTGCTCTTGAGATCTTGCTCCAACTTACGCTTGGCCTTCTCAACATCTCCACGGACTTTCTTCTCACGCTCAAGGTTGTCTTCGAGCTAGATGAGGGAAGTATGGAATTACAGACGTGGTTTGTTGAATGGTCAGTAAATATAGCATTTGTCTAAAAGGGTATATGACGATGTACGCTTTGAATCAAACGTTTAAGGTATTTAGATCTTTGCAAAAGGTCCTGAAATTTCTGTTGTAAATTAATTAAGTAATTTTAATCAAGCGCCTGAAATGTTTGAAACATCAGTTCAGACAGTCTAAAATGCATTTAATTTACATTTTGAAGTTGACAGAAAAATATTAGTGTTAACAATTTGCATAAAAATGATCCAAAGGAAGTTTTTTTTCATTTTTCTAAAAGACATATGATTGCAAATCCTCCCTGCAGATGAAAACTGAATATAGCAAACGTGAGACTTGATCATAACTCATAAGTCGATGGTGAGATTGTCTTGATCTTTACCTCATCCAAAGTCTGTTCCAACTTGGATTTGAGTTTGTTGAGGTGGTTGACCTTGTCCTCTTCAGCCTGGAGATCTTCCAAGGTCTTCTTGTGCTGCTCGTCGAGGTTCTTCTTCTCTTTGCTGAGCTTGGTGATTTGATCGTCTTGTGCTGCCATTTCGTCTTGCAGAGTTTTGATCTGGTTGTCTTTCGTCTGCTTTTCTTGCTCAGCCTGAAACGTAAAAATATTAACAAAGTTGATAGAAATGACAAAGGTGAATTTTGTCGTATATATATATTACGATGGGGTAAAAAGCCCAGAAGCCCCAAACAACTGCTCGAATGTTCAATGGATTCCTGAATTAACAAAATAATAATAATAATAATAATAATAATAATAATAATAATAATAATAATAATAAAATAATAATAATAATAATAATAATAATAACAATAATATTAATAATAATAAGACTAGACACATTTAAAGTCCTGGTCGCCTGAAGGATTAATGCGACAGGAAGTGAGGGGGAGTTTGCATGAAAACGCAACCCCTTAATGTGTCTTTGACGTTTGTGCTTTGAGTATAGGTCTTTCTTTTCCATACCTTCCCTCGTTTACTAATTATTTATTTTATCGTTGTGTTCAGTGTTTATATAATCGCCATAGACCTTTAAAATCAAATATATATTCAAATGAACCCACCTTGGCCAGAGAGTTCTCGAGATCTTCAACGTCCTCTTTGAGAGCCTTGTTGTCGTTCTCCAACTTCTTCCTCTTCTCTTCAGCCTCAGCATTGGCATCCTCCTCATCGAGAAGGCGCTCTTCCATTTCCTTGATCTGAGATTCGTATTCGACCTTCTGGGAGATGAGTTTCTCAATCTTCTCCTCGGCGTCGCAGAGGTTATCTTGCTCGGCTTGGAGTTGAATGTAAAGGTCGTTCTTGGCCTAAGGATCGAAAAATGACAGGTAAGTAGTTACTACAGCGCCAGTGTATTATTCAGTTATTATCAAACGCATCGTTGTTCTCAGACAATACGCATTTGCGTTTTGATGAAAGGTGGTCCACTGATTACGGATAAACGAAAAATACCACTTTTAAATCAAGTTAATTATTTCTTATTTATTAGTTCAATAATTTCATCAAGACAAGCTTCATAATTTCAACTATTCTATCGACAAAAGGGCGCAAGTACATCAGTATATATTGCATTATCTTGTGGGTCTTTAGCAGAGTCAGTACCATTACCAATGAATTATACTCGTCGCAAGCACCATTTCATTTGTTCCTCTAAAAATAATTGTTCACCATACACAAAATCTTTCACCTTACGTCAAATTTCACCAACCTGCAAGAGTCCGACGTTTTGTTCTTCCAGTTCCTTGCGGAGTTTCTCGGTCTTCTCCAACTCGACTTTGGTCTTCTCGAGTTCCTCTTCCTTCTTCTTCATGTCATCCTCAGCACGGGCGATGTTCAACAAAGGCTTGACTTTGACGTACAGTCTCCACCACAGCCAGTTCTTCAAGCCTAGCCATTTACGGATGTTACGCTGGATGACGGAGAGACCAATTCTGGAAGGTACAAACATTAATATTAGACCCTGTGTGATTTGGAGGACTTGAAACTATACGTAAACAAACCTGACAATCGCAATGTGTTGCGTACAAAAATGCATTAGCAATCTCATATATTATAATTATGGAAGATCTAGTGTTATGAATGTTGATTTACGATTAACGTTCTAACCTCTAAAATGAGAGAATGCTTCTCTAAATCAGCAAACAAAAATTGCCCTCATTCTAAAAATATAAAGGTTAATGTTGTAGTGGTGTGCATTCTATATTATTATTATTATTATTATTATTATTATTATTATTATTATTATTATTATTTTTATTATATTCTAGCTTTTTGTAATATTCTAGGTTCTCTCAGTTTTTTCGTTAGGGGTTGCCACAGCGGATCCTTCGTCTCCAAGCAGCCTTGTTCATTGCATCCTCCTCTCTCACACCAGCTGCCAACATCTCCTTAATTATATCCATATACCCTCTAGTCGGTCGTGCCCGTTTTCTCTTACCTTTAACTAGCATCTTCAGCATTCTCTTACCAATGTACACCTCATCTTTGCTCTGAACACGACAAACCATTTCAATCTAGCTTCTCACTCATATCGTCTCCAAACCTGACTATGTGAGAATATGGCTCAAATTAAGTTCTTGCTCTGTTGTGTTCTCTTTAGGCAGTTCATGCCAGTCAAAGCAGCATCGTGAGCACTTACCTCTGGTCCTGCAGTTTCTTGTAGGACTTGCGCATCAGGTAACCACGGATGTGGGCCTGGAACATGGAGATGATCTTGGACAGACGCTCGTCTCTCATGTCCTCAAGGGTACCCAGGACACCGGCCTTGAAGAAGACCTTGGTGGTGCCAAGACGGTACTCGGCGGTGTCGAGCTGAAGGGCCAGCAGGATGTTTTCTGTCACCTTCTTGCCATCGACGAACCCTTGTGGGATGGCGTTGGGAGCCAGGATGGAATAACTGGACGATGGAACAAACAAAGGTATTGAAAGGTTGGTTTGAAGTTACTAACTCTTAAAGTAAGGGGCTTAACGTCGATGTATAAAGAGAAAGAAGATTAGATCCGTTTATCTGTTTGTATTTCGATCGTTTTTGGTTTTGTTTTTGCTTAATCTTGGGAGGGGGGATGTTTGCTTTTATTCTCAGCGGTTGCAGTTTTTGTTTTCGTTTGTATGCTTTTGATAGTGCTGCTTTTGTTGGGGTTTGTTTTGCTTGTTTTTACTTTGGAGTAAAGGGATGCAGTCTTTAAAATGAACAATGTTAACATGTTTTGGTATTGTTCCTTTTTATAGAGTCTCACCGCTGCTTGAATTCAGAGTAGATGATTCTGTTGGGGAAACCTTTCCTGCAAATACGGATACCCTCAAGTACACCGTTACACTGGAGCTGGTGAAGGACGAGATGGGAGTCGATCTCACCTGGAGATTGGATGAACATGACAATGGTCAACTTACTAGGACGGCCGACATGGGTACCACAGTCGACTCAATAATCGGCTTGTTGGAACCATATGTTTGATTAACACATAATCATTATCATCATCCCCATCATCATTATCATCATCATCATCATCATCATCATCACCATCATCATCATCATCATCACCATCACCCTCACCATCACCAACATCATCATCATCATCATCATCACCATCACCCTCACCATCACCACCACCATCATCATCATTATCACCATCATCAATATCATCGTTATTATTATCATTTAGAAATCGATATGAAGACAGGCCTTATCATGCCAAGACGGGCCGATGCCATTCACGTCGACTCAACTCACCTGGCTGCTTGAACTCGTTGGGGATGATGCAACGGACGAAGTGAGGATGGGTGCTGTACAAGTTCTTCATCAGTTTGTTCAATGATTCCTGAAAGAACAAGGAGTTGACTATAACGGTATCAACCAAGGAAAACATTCGAGTTGGTTGGATCAACAAACTATTCTATCTTATTTTATAAAGTTCATGTTCCAGTCGCTAATTCCTTAAAACATAAGCAACTCTCAGCTCCACTTTGAAATATTATCTAATTAACAACGCGCATTTTACTATATATTCGCTTCTTGCTGAAAAATTATACAACTGTATTATGTCGCATCTAAAATACATTTACATTTTTAAAGTGAATATTACTGATTATATAACTATACTTTTTCCTTTTTTTAGTGTTTGGAGAAAAAAATGAAGAGGGCAGATACTGAAGTAGAATGATAAATCCTTACCTTGTGCACAGAGGAGATGGTCTGGAAAGCAGAGGACTTCTTCTTTTTGCCGCCGCCGCCCTCTGGATAAGGAAAAAACAAATGATATGCATGACAACTTTGGTCAACTGTGTATCTCTTCTGACATTGAGGAAAAAACTACACTTTTAACAAGATTGAAGACAAATTCTACCAAAGAGGTAGACTGCAAAAGATAGTGAATTTTCAAAAACAAACATACAAGAAATGAGGGACGAGAGATTTACACCATGCTTTATCATACATCGTACCTACAATTTCTTGCATTTTATGTTGATCAATAATGAACGATGCTGATGCTGATTTAAATTCGAGTCTTAACAATAGAAATATAAAAACCCAGGGAAATACTCACGGGCTTCCGCGGGCATGGCGAAGAGCAAGCCGACGAGGGCCTCCTTGGAGTGGCTGAGCAGCTCGACCACAGTCTCGTTGAGAGGATCCTTGTTCTTCTCTAGCCAGCCAGTGATGTTGTATGGCACCTGGAGAGGCAAGTTGAGGCAAGTCAAAGCAAAAAGTCAAGTAGACACGGTTTTCTTATTTCACACGAGCATATAACGATAAAAGCCTCTCTTGACAATTCACAACGCAAGCGAGTCTTGTTGATTGTTCAAAGCTATTCTTATAGAAAGATAGCATTTTACGTCGAACCTATTCTCATATACAAAATATGCAAATTCTTTAAAACATTGGAACCCCCTTTGCTATGACTAGTGGACAATTTTCATCTAGACATATCATCAAGATGAATATGTCCGTTTCATTACGACAAAATTTACAACATGAATAAATAATACCTAGATGAATAAGCCAGTTTTGCTTGGATAAAATATTACTACCTATTAAATAAACACATCATATTATCCGGACAAAAAGTTCTCTTTTACTATTAGACAATGTGCAAAAAGGAGAGACGCATCACGGACTTACACTGCCTGCGTAGTGGTGGAGCTCAAAGTGGGCCTCAACTTGACCAGCCTTCTTGGGCTTGCCAGCCTTGCCGTAGCTCTTGGTCTTGCCCAAGTGGTTGCCGTTCAGTTTGTCCAAGAAGGTCTTGTCACTGGCCTTGGGGAACATGCACTCTTCCTCAAGGATGGACAAGATGCCCATGGGCTGGATAAACGGCAAATAGAAATACGCTTTAATAAACGTCAGAGCTTTTATCCATTTCAAGATGCCATCACCACCATCGCCATCACCGTCATCACCGCCACCATCACCACCATCGTCCGTCATGTTTTGCGTATGATAAAAAATATAACAATGTTACTGACAAAGAAATTTATTTAAACTTGAATTCTTATTGGATCTAAATCGATCAGAAATTAGATCTGATTCCATCATAAACAAATAAAAACGATCTCTATAACAGTATTTAATTGTCTTGAACCGTGAAAATTTTGAAATCTTTCAATCAAGTCCCAAAGTGAAACGCAGTGACTAGCCTACTTTTACTTCCCTCTAGCACCATGCACAATGTATGTTGAAACCAGTCTTTGGATCACATACCTTTTCGATGAGATCAATGGAGGACTGCAGATCCATACCGAAGTCAATGAATTCCCAGTCAATGCCTTCCTTCTTGTATTCTTCCTGTTCCAGGATGAACATGTGGTGGTTGAAGAACTGCTGCAGACGCTCATTGGTGTAGTTGATGCACAGTTGCTCAAAGCTGTTGAACTGTGATGAAGAGTAATATATGATTATATTATAAGCAATGCATAAGAAAGCATACGCACAGATTAAATGAAACAACAAAGACGAATTCATGTGATTGATGTTTTCATTTGCTTCAGTTTGTTTCGTTTTACTTTGCTTTGTTGGGGGTATTTTGTTATTGTTTCATAGTTTTGTTTACTTGGCCCGGGGGGGGGGGGTTGCTTTGTGTTTGTTGTGTGTGTGTGTGTGCGTGTGTGTGTGTGCGTATGTGTGTGTGTGTGTTTGTGTGTGTGTGTGTCCTACAATGCTTCTGCGAATATTAACACGTAAACATTACATTACAAGTAATTCTTATATTAAATATCCCAAACTCACGTCGAAGATCTCGAAACCGGCGATATCAAGCACACCAATGAAGAACTGCCTCTTGTTCTTGGTGTCCAGGGTCTTGTTGACACGCTTGACCAACCAGCCGAACATACGGTCGTACAGGGACTTGGCCAGAGCAGCCACGGAGTAGGACACCTGGAAAGTACAAAGACCAGCCGTCAGTCCATTGATCTTATTGTTAGGCTACCGTCGTTTCTTTAATCCAGCTCGACCTTCTGGAGCTTTGCGTCACCCTATTGTTATTATAACCCTCAGATGATAATATATTATGTTTCAATGGGTTTACTGTGAAAAACAAACAAGTTTCAAAGTCACCTCTTTTTCTTTCTGTCAACGTGTGTCACACAGTATATTCGAAATTAGTGGTCGAGTGATTAACTCAATGAACTGAAACCCGTATGTAACGTTTACAACATCGTTATTATTATTATTATTATTATTATTATTATTATTATTATTATCATTATTATTATTATTACTATTATTATTATTTATTTATTTATTATTATTATTATTATTATTATTTATTTCTACTATTATTATATCATCATCAACATTATATTATCATTATTATTATTATTATTATTATTATTATTATTATTATTATTACCATCCTCATCATCATTATTAACTTTAACCTTATCACTGAATATAAAGACAAATAAATGTAGAAAGAAGTGAGTGTGGGTGTGGATGACGAACCTGGTCGATGTTACGTCCCTGTGTCACGTACTCTGTGCCGACCTTGATCTTGGGCTTCAGGAGACCCTTCAACAAGTCACCGGCGTTGATGCCCAACAGGAAGGCAACCTTTTCGGCCTCTGTGGAGAGACACATTTCCCATTGTTTTGTGAAGGACACATTTCGACAACATATCATTCATATGTACAAAGCTGTAACCCAAGGCAAGAGACTGAAAGGCAGACCGCGTAGAAAGTTGGAGGAAGGTACAAGAGAGGCTCTAAAGAATAGAAATAATTTATCCCTCTCAGAAGAAAACAGAAAATGTCAGGATATGGCTGGCTGGAGAAGGATCTTTTTCGGAATTTACATGCCATACACCGAAAGGTGAAATAGATATCGATAAAGAAAGGAAAAAAATATTCATAATATAATCCTAAAACTCCACTAAGAGTTCTTTATTTAGTACAATATAACTAGCAAATCTAATGTAAAGATAACGACAATCTGGATCAAATTCTATGCTCAGCTATCGCAGCGAAATAAAAACATAATGATGTTTGTAAGTACCAGTGGACCTGTTTCATATATCATTGTAGTCGGGATAGTATCTGAATCTGGAACTTTATTCTTGAATTCAAGTGTAGCTTCTTTTGACTTATTATTTATTGCCATTGCATTATAAACCTTTGTCTTACCAATAAAGAGGCCAGCTCCTAAAGTCTAGGTACGATGAAATTAAACATACATGAAAGGGGAAAACACATGAACCGATCCTTTTATATTTTTTCAAGTTCGAAGTCCGTTTGTGTCTAAACACAGCGCTTCCAGAATAAGCAGGAAGACAGCTTGAGGGTGGGATTTAATGGAAGTAGAGGACATGCTGCTCTAGAGTCACATCGTTGTAAATACTTGTTTCTAGCCGAGTTCAACTTACCGGCGGTACCGTCAGCCTCGGCCTGCTCCTCTCTGGGCCTCTGTTTGAATTTCATCTCACCAAAGTGGACAATGGCGGCTGTGCACTTGTACAGAGAGGATTTCTCCTCTGGGGTGAAGCCGAGAACGTCGAAGGCCTCCTGCGATCCGAGAGATAGATAGATAGATGTATAGATAGATAAATAGAGAGAGAGGGGGAGAAAGAGAGAGAGAGAGAGAGAGAGAGAGAGAGAGAGAGAGAGAGAGAGAGAGAGAGAGAGA
>JBCJKE010000019.1:106753-117268 GCA_039654525.1 Melibe bucephala | reverse complement strand
AGTGGCAGAGTACCCCAAACACTGAGCTGTCTGTCCTCCCAAGTGGCAGAGTACCCCAAACACTGAGCTGTCCTCCCAAGCGGTGTATGCAATGTCAAGGAAGCTTTATTAATTTGATGTTGTTGAGGGGGTTAAAACTTTGATGTTGTTGAGGGGGTTAAAGCTGATGTTGTTGAGGGGGTTAAAAGAAGATCAAGATGTCCAATGTTCAAGTTAGATGCAGTGCTGAACCACAATGGTCAGACAGGTAGACCCATTTCAAGACAGCAACTGCTTCGACTCTCTTCGTTTATGTGCATGCATTTTAAGTAGTTCATGTCTAGATACAAAGTGTCTTTCCTATGGGAGACAATAAACCAAAGCTTATTGCTGTGTCAGTAATGATGAACTACACATGTCCCTTTTGAAATTTAGTTTTTCAATGAGCAGGGCTTGTACGGTTGACATTGCAGATAAGCATGCAATCTTACTCTTACTCTTAGCGATTTTTTGCTATGTAAACTACCATGCATTTAAGTACGGTCACCGTGATCTCAAGTATGGTTCATCTCAAATTCAGGAGCACTGCTCTTACATAATGCATTGTAGTTGTTATTGTACTTTATGTCATGGCCCCCAAGGACATTGTGGCATTTGTGCATGATGTAGTTTTATGACCACATCTACAAAAATGAAATTAGATCTGTCTCTACACTATAACAAGCATTCCTCTAACACCAGGATGATGTGCTGTATGGGACAGATCACTTCATTCTTCTTCTTCTTCATAAAAGCTGACAGATTCAGTCAACTGAGCATTATTGTCAACACGCTGCTAAAAGCTAGTATTTACATGTTAATGTGATATGTTTAAGATTTTGTTTAAAATCTTCAGTATCTTTATTGCACTTTACACTGACTGGCAGTTTATTCGATAATCTAAAAGCACTAGGGAAGTATGAATATAAATGGCTATCTACAGTAGAAGATGGCAATGTAAATGTAAATGTTTGAACACCAGATCTGGTATGGTTATTTTTTTCATTTGAAATGTTTCAAGTAGTAATATTGCTTGGTTATTTATTGCCTTGTAGAGGATTGTTATCTTATTCCTTGCTCTTAATGAGGGTTTAAAAGGACAATCAATATGTTGCAGTTGCAGGCATATCTTGCACATACTAAATTACTCATCAAAATCTCCATGTGTTGTATCCTGTTACGCCCATTTCATCACATACAGATGTTGGTTTTTTTTAATGATGAATAATAAAGAAAAAGCCTTAAGTCTACTTAGAATAGAACTCAGTGCTGCTCTTCTAAAATAAATTCAAGGGAAACAAGATAATGCAGAGAAGGGAAGCGATTCATAATTCATATATTATTTTGTTATTTCTTCGTCAAGCACCACGATGCAATGAGCACGCCTCAGCCTCCCCTCAACGACTGTGCTTATCGCTAGTGTTGACTTTATATGATCTAAATCTAGGGCGGCTGATTGATTCAACGTCTTGTCAATGTGACTCTGAGTTTACGGTCATGGAGTGCTGTTTGCATGGTGACCCTCACTGTCCCCAAGCCTTAAACAGACATCAGTTGGGCTGAGAAAAAGGCAACCCCATGATGATGCCACTCGATTTTCAGTAGGCCTTTTGCATCGGGGTTGAAAATCTTGTATTTTCAGTAGGCCTTTTGCATCGGGGTTGACAATCTTGTATTTTCAGTAGGCCATTTGCATCGGGGTTGACAATCTTGTATTTTCAGTAGGCCTTTTTCATCCATGTTGACGATCTTGTAGCAATGGTATTGCTACCATGGTATTGCTACACCTGGGCTAATCTTCTAATAGAAGTATAGGTGCCCAGCAACACTCTCTTTCCCTCTGATCGTCGCCTCTTCTAATGCAATTCAGAGTAATGATCAGGTCAATTAGTCTGAAGTAGAAGTAGAAGTGGTTGTAGGGGTGAATTTTTGGTAGGAATTGAATGTAGCGGAAAACACCCTTGTACGTTGTAAGGTGGTGTATGGTCCCAGGATGTTTGGAGGATGCCAATCGACCCTGTGTTTTATTTTCTACCCTGGCTCTCCTGGGAAATCTTTGGCCCAGAGCGGGCCTATGATGACCCATATAGTAGAGTAGATTTATGATATCTGTACACTTTACCATTTTTTTTGTTCCGCACAATTTTGTGACCCACTTTCTTTTTATTTCGTTTCATTTTGTTAATTGCGTGAAATTACGCAATTTCAGTTCTATAATTACTTCACATGATGTTTCTACTTCCTTCCTCTGCGATAAAAACAACTGACAGCGTTTTTGAAGAATCCAGAACTCGCTTTATTGACTCCAAAGAAATATGTATATCCTTGGACATCATGGTATGACCATTGTTGTAACCTGTCTAAGTCAGCCTGCAGGGTAAGTGACTTTTCTGGGACCTTGGCAAAAATCTGCGTATCATCGGCAAACAGGAAGGTGGCTGATTTGACCTCATCAGGAAGATCATTCACAAAGCAAACAAATAGCAGCAGACCAAGCACACTTCCTTGTGGAATGCCAGATAGCACATCGCCCCATTGTGACTCCTCTCTGTTTGCCACCACCCTTTGCTTTCTTCTGGACAGGAAGTCTCTTACCCATGACAAAAGATGTCTCTCAATGTCATATCTTTGAAGTTTTTGGTATTTTGTCAATGAATTCTTTGGTAAAGACAGAGCAGAAAAATCTATTTAGCATTTCTGCTTTCTCTTTGTCGGAACTTGCCATTGAGCCATCGTCGTTGGTGAGGTCTGCGATACCACATTTTAATTTTAGTTTGCTGTTTGTTAGCATAGCGAAAGAAAGCCTTCAGAATTGTTTCGATTCTGCAGCAATGTTCTTCTCCATATCTCGACCAACTTGACGGCATGCCCATTTGGCTTGATTTCTAGCCCTTGCATATGCACTATAGTCTTTGCCTTCTCTCGTCTGCATATACTTCTTGTAAGTGGACCGTTTTAGCCTCACTTTTTCCGTTTCCAATACTTCTTCATTTACCCACTTAGGTTGGTTTGTTTTGTTACCTGGTTTGGTTTTTGGGATATGGGAGTCCATTGTAGTTTTGATGGTTTTGTTTATTTCTGACCATGTCTATTCTATTGATAGGCCTTGCAATTTATCAGATCATTTAAAAGCATTTTCATTCCGATGGCTTCCCAGTTGGGCTTTACAAAGATGAACCGCGGTGGGTTGGTTTTTACAGAGGGTTTGTAGCATTTCAATTTGAAAGCCAGCAAAGCATGATGGCTTTTACCAAGCGGTGACTCGACACTAATCTCTTCAATCATTTCTTCTTCATTAGTAAAGATAAGATCTAATATGTTAGGGGTCTGTTCTCCTTGGCTTAGGGTTGGTTCTTTTACATGTTGGTGCAGGAAACAATCTCTGAAGCATTCCACGAAAGCTTTCTCTGTTTTTCCCTCATCTGTGCTACTGTCTTCCCATTTGATACCCTGGAGGTTGAAGTCACCACAGATAAGCCTGTGAGTAAAATTTTTGTTTAGGAGCTGATTATTACATACTGTTTTTAAATCTTCAACTATGAGGTTGTTGGTTGTTCTCTAGGCTGCTATTTAGCAATCTATACACACAGCCTAACAATAGGCGACCACAGCCGCTGAGGCCTATCTCGCACCATAGTTGCTCTTCACCCTTTACTGTGTCGTTCGCTGGACAAGGCGTTGCTCTGAGGCTACTCTTGGTGTAAAGCAACAACCCTCTTCTGTTTGCTCCAATTTTTGTATGCAAATCATAGCCTTCAAGTTGAAGTTCACAGTCTTCGACTGCTACAGTGCTGTTCACTGGTGTGGCTTCAGTAATAAAGATAAGATCTGTTTTTTTCAAGGTGGTTACTACATTGAATTCATGTCTTTTGTTAATAATACTGTCTGCATTGGCATAGATGCAAGATAAATATGAATCTAAATATTTACAAGTAGAACTATTTACATCACTATTTCCAAATGAAATTGCTGGATTTATTGACTCTTTGCGGCCTGCCCCTGTACTGCCACTCCTCCCTTGCTAGGTTTATTACCTTGCCTTTCCTGATTACCCACTTTGCCTCTTCTCCTTTGTCCAATGACTCTTGTCTCTTTCTCTCTCTCCTCCAGAAGTGCTTTCTATTCTATTCGTTCTAAATAGTAAAGGGGTCATATCTTTGCTCACATAGATTTTTGATCCTTTCAATTTCCTTGATGATTTGAGAATTTCGACACAGGATTCATTATCTTTAAAGCGGATCTTCATTGGTCTAGGGTTCTCGCCCATTTTCCTAGTCTGATTGGTGTTTCAAAACCAGTCTTTCACCTCTAATCTTTCGAGTGTCAATTTTATGGCCTGTTTTTCATGCTTGATCCTATCCGCTGTCTGCTCTGCATCACTCTCACTGACATTGAAAAAGATCAAGTTCTTTTGACGAGCCTCTCTTTCTCTGACTTATCTGGCATTTTCTGCTGCATTTTCCTGGCCTTGACCTTTCAATTTTCTTCACTGTTTCAATCATTTCTTCTGTGAATTTGCCTTTCTGAATATCACTTTTTTCCTCAATTCACCAATTATTTCCTTCTCCATCCTAGTAAATCCAGCTAGGAACTTACATGCTGTGTTGTTGCAAGACTGAGCAGTAGAAGTGGATAAGGGGGTAAGGTCATTCTGAATCATTTTTTAAAATCGGATGTGTTGCATCACTGATTTTTTCACTCTATGTGGTACCATATCTCACAAAGTTCACATTGTACACACTTTTGATCTTCCTTACACACACTGTTGCACCTGCCACACTGTTCCCTCTCAGTCTCAGTAGTCTCAGTCTCACCACTAGCAACATTTGTACTTTCATGGTTGTTCACACTCATTTGCTTACCTGTTCCCCGGTTGCCTTCATTTGAGTTTGATCTTCTGCATGCGCTCATTTTCTTGTTTGTTTGTGTTTAGCGGCTCAATTTCTTCAAGATCTACAGTTTTTTTACTAGGTCTTCTATTGGATTGCGTTTGCGACATGTTGTAGATCTGGGTGCCATTGTTTCACTTTCTACTTCACTTTCTAACCTAGATCTAGATCTAGAATCTAGAGACTAGAGAACTACTATTTTGATTCTGATTTGGGCCTACACCACTATTACTATTACTACTAGTACTGAGTACTAGTACTAGCTATTTGGCCAAGTCTTTTTCTAATTTAATTTGAGATCTACTTATGATAATTGGACCTTGTGTGAATAGTGTGATGCTGATCAAATTACCCTATTCTGCCTTCCAAAATAGCCGTTTTAAGTTTAACTTATTAAGGCTAGATCTAGTTCACCATTAATTTTATGGCTCTCAATCCTGTCGCAGCGTCTAACTGTTTGTGGCTACGATTCTAGTATGGACCAGTTTTGCCGCTAAGCTTTTCTAAGAGATTAGATCTAATTGTGGCTAATAATGTGTAGATCCAAACTCCTAAAATTAATTAATTTTATTCCCTTTATAATCAAAGTATTAAAGACTCCTCAATTTGCAATTTCAAACTTTTTGTGTATAATTATAATATTAATATGATTATTTGATTATGTATTTTACTATTACTATTCAACATAGAAGTCCTTGTTATTAAAAAATGCCATTGCAAATTTCTATATATATATAATGTATACATGTAATATGCAAGTCAAAATAAAGTTTTAAAAATTATCTTTGTATATTAGAAGTAATTCATTCATCTTTAGAACTGTTAATATTTGGAATAATCCTAAACTTAAATTTCAAACTGAGGACACAGATAACATAAATCAATTTAAAAACATAAATGATACAGAACTTGAACATTGAATTATTTTTAATGTTTCATTTTGAGGAAAATTGATTATCAGGGCTATGACTTTTTGCAACTTGAGGTGCATTTGCTTGCCATATTTTTCTATTCTAATGAAAAAGTATTGCATTTACTTTAATCCTTTTTGTCATATAATGTTTACTATTGATAAGAACCATGTGGGTGATGTATTTTGGGGGTAATATGTTAAAGATTAACACAATCAGTTCTTCGGCTCAGGTTATTAATTAACCTTTACTGTTAATTATGGCTCCATCATACATTTTCCCCAGCCAAGTTCAAAATTAAATGCGCTATTTTGTTCTCATAAATTTCATATTAATGACATAATTGACAACATGCTTTTTATTATAATTATAATATTAAAAAGTATTTGTTATTGTTATAGTTATATTTGTAATACATCATTTTATCAAAAGCATTTAAAGGCATATGTATGCTTATACTATAAGCTCAATAAATTGTTATGTTATGGTTATTATATTATTATACAGCATTTCTTTTGAATGATTAAAGCCATAAATTTCAATCATGACTGGGTTTTTTTGTCTTTTTTTTTTTTTTGGTGAAACATAATTTGATCAAGTGTGTGTATGTATGAATCTCACTTTCACTTTCAGTTCTTGAACAGGAAGAAGGCAATCGAAACAGAAGTGAAAGATGGATGTCAGGGGACTAACTACTAGTTTATCACTAAACATGGCTATGGTGTAAGTGTAAGTGTAAGTAAGTTAAGCCATGAAGAGTAACTGGCCCAATCAGGACACCTCATCCATCATTAGCTTCTCCTTAACTCTTTTGTGACTACATACATGACATGTATATATATCTGTATACATGTCATATAATTAATGTGAACATATCAGGTTGTTGCTTTACACAAACAAAAAACATGCCCACCTTGGAACTTTATTAAAGTCGAAAGTGTGATCTTTTGCAGTTTGAATAAAATCTATTTTATACAATTTAATACATTCTGTCCAAATTCCATATATGAATGGATTAAAGTAAGTTATAATGTATTAGAGAAATGCAAGGGTTTGGTGCTTCCATCCCGGTATCTGTTTAGAATTTAAAGTTTAGTTGCTCTCCTTTGTACTTCTTCAATTTAGTTGTACATTTACACATATCTCATCTTGTAACTAGTACTAGTAGTAGGGTGCCAGGCAGACTTGTACATTCCAAGTGAATGCGTACCAAGGACTTCCACACTGGGATGAACATTTCTTCATTAATTTATGCATGTACATGTATTGTGTGTTGGAATGTTCTGTGGATCATTGTTAACATTGATGTTGCTTATTAAAAATTTCTCAATAAGGTCTTTGTTAAAATATTACTTTCTCCCGCTCATATGGCTTTATGAATTGTGAATTTGTGTTGTGATAATAATAATTAATATGTGTGTGTGCTAAGAAAAACCACACTTTTTAACGTGCTTGTTATTTCTGACACCATTAAACATGAAGTTCTTGTACCAGTGTAGGTCTCATTCCATAGCCATAGGCCTATTCCCTGCTGTTTCCAAGACTATCACGATATTGGTCATTTTCCCCTTCAAGCATAGTTTTCCATACACTAATATCTTTTGATGTGTCCAGAGTATGCTAAGTTACTCCTTTTTACACAAGTATAAGTTGGTACAATGTTCATTTAGGAATAGGTTGGATTCAATTTATTTATTCTCTTTCACTTCACATCCATTTATTTTTAGAATATATTATATATCATTACTACTACTATTCAGACATTTGTACACTGTATTTCCTTCAGTACAAGTCACACACACACACACTCTTTCCTTTCTTTTCGTAGAGAATTTCAATTGATACCATCTGCAGCACATATCAATAGTAGACCAGATCTAGATCCAGGCAATAAAATAAACTAGAATATCTAGATCTAAATCTAATCTAGGTCTGAATGATAAGATTACAATACTGATAATTCTGAGATTAAAACTCAACAGTTAATACACTTTTTATACCAAATGTTTGTCTATCAATATCAATAAATACAGTACAGCATATTTTGAGTTGTGATTATTTAGTTTACATTCAGTATGAAATTTAAATCTAGATGTATTGTTTGTCACCTCTTATACGTATATATCTAGATCTAAGTCTTGTTTTTAACGAGGCTACAACTTAAACTGTAATGGGTCAACTAACTCCTCTTCATCAGATTTCATTCCGATAGCAACCGATTTTTGAGACCGGTTTGTAAAATATTAATATTTAATTAATTTCGCTTTAGATAAGACTAAAATTTATACAAATTATGTAAAATTAATTACTCTGTACTGTGTGTAAAATATCATTTACACACAATTCACAGATGCAAAGTTAAGAAAGTTTTTTTCTGATTTCACAATTACATTTTATTTCATTAAGCTCAATATTTGAATTTTTGACATGTATCATTAGAGAACCCACAACTTTGTTGTTGGCCGTTTGATTTGAATGCTATTTACGGAATCGATGTAAGTTACAGTGGTCTATGTTTATACAAAAAACAAAACAAAACAAAACAAAAAAAAAACAACAAAACAAAATGGTTGGAATTCCTTTGGTGCTTTCATAGCTATACTATAATGCTTCAAATACATGACAAATTTTATGGATCACCGATATATAATATATATATATATCTAGGGAAAAATAGAGGCAAAAGAAGAGTGTTTAATAATACAAACACAATTTATTGTTACTCTTATCACTCTGGACTCATTTCCAGTTCTCTTGTCGACTTACTCATCCATAGCAACAACACATTCAATAATTCATTTGTCAAATACAGTTTAGTCCTGAAGTTAAACTGAATTTTATAACAAGAAAAATATTGGTTTTCAACATTTTTGGTTCAAGTAAAAATGCAATTTAAAATATTTCTCACCTCTTCCCCAACATGACATTCTGTCTGAGAAAACTCTACAAATTTAACTAATTTCACACTCACAACCCTACATCATGCAGTGAGAATTGAGTGATATCGCGGTTAAAAACTATCATGTCATTATTAATAACAAGTTAGCTTTGTTTTTACTGTTTTTGACTAAATCAACCATGAATATGACTTATGAGAGATTGAGAAAACAATCTTTTTATAAGCTTGAAGAAATGAATGGAAATCTGTCACGGTTTTCATCAGGAAAAATTGTCTCCATTTTCATAACTGGTCCTCTGTCCAGTGAAAAACAAGTATTGCTCATTTAATCCTACATTAAGTGCACTTATTTTCTTTTTCAAAGCATGAGAAATAGAAAAAGAATAAACCATGAACAATAAAAAACATATGTACAAATTTGTTAGATTTAATGATAAGTTTCATGATACAGCGGAGTCCATTTATAACGGTCTCGGTTAAAACAGGAACTTGGATATAGCAGTGATGAATCAAATCCCTGTTTTTTCCCTCTGTAAGTGTCAGTAAATGGAACCTGGGCTATATCACGATTCAGTTTACACTGCCTCGGATATAACAGCGATCATGCTGCATGTGAAGTAGCATTCCATTCATGAAATTTGTCTCAACTTGGGTGTTTCGCCTGCCCGTAGGATTGCTGCCCTAAACAAACTTTCAAACACACACAATACACCACACATCCCATTCACTAAGCAAATGCCTCTCTCACTCTCATTTCACGACGTTACACTGCCATCTCTGGTTACAACTACAGATTAGACCTACCGAGAAGTTGGCGAAGCGAGCTTAAGGGGCGGGGTGTGTGTGACTGACTGCTGGTGCTAGATCTAGGCAATAATAAACAACATTCAAACCAAACAACCAGGATGCGGCTATGTGCAAGTCTAAGCTCGCTGACCAGGACTGATGTGATCATTTCACATGCCAACACACTGCACACATCACGCCATCCCGTTCGCATGAGGGGGCATCCAGCCCTAGACGTACATTATAATTTTCAACTTTCATAACTTTTTTACTTTAAGCTCTTATCTTACTGTTTTTGACAATTCAGTCTACTATGGCCCCTACATGTACTGATGTCAAGAAAGGGTTTGTCCAGAAGGTGCAATAGTTCTGGTAGTTTCCCTTGATAATGGATATAAAAGGACTCACTTATAACAGGGAAAACTACTGGTCCCGTCAGTCCTATTGTATATCCGAGTTTGACTGTAACAGTAATAATGAATAATGGGTAAAATATTTGATGCATTTCACTTTGCCATCTTTGGACTTCCATTTTCCTTATCTCACTCTTTTTATAGGACCTCTGAAAACCGGCACTAATATTTATAGAGGATTATTAATGTACACTGAGAATCATACATTTTGTAGTGGGCCTATCATGGCCAATATCAGCAATAAGGAAAATGTGAATACAATATTATTAAATGCAAAATCTCAATATAAGGCTACATCTGTCTAGTGTTGCAAAATGAAGTTTTGTTCAGTCATCAGATGTCATGGTTTTTTCCAGTTCCTGCAAACTATTGTTAGCCATGTAATGAAGCATGTCCATCTGTTAGAAGAAGACAACAATGAAATTTACTTTTTAACAAAAGTTTAGGGAATTGAAATTCAATAACAAGTTCAAAGATAATTTTTGGAGAGTTTTCTTTTTAATATCTCCTCTTTAGAAAACTATACTTTGATATATATATATACCTGGGTACTAGTCCTGTCTTCTGCTATACACAGCATCCTCATCCGTACATATATA
>JBCJKE010000014.1:82712-94443 GCA_039654525.1 Melibe bucephala | reverse complement strand
CTCTCTCTCTCTCTCTCTCTCTCTCTCTCTGTCTCTCTCTCTCTCTTTCTCTCTCTCTCTCTTTCTCTCTCTCTCTCCCTCTCTATCCCTCTCTCTCCCCTCCCTCTCCCGCTCCTACTCTACTCTTCTACTCCCTATAACTTCCGCCCCCACCCCCTTTTGTGTTTCTTTGTGTGTGTGTGCTTTGTGTATGTGCATTTAAGTATTCAAATCCGTTCATCTCCCTACATTCAGATGTTCATCTTCACCCAAGTGGAATCTAACACCATCAAAACCCAGCAGTTTGACATCACTGGATCGACCTATGCCCCTGAGGGAGATCTGTAAGTCAGCCCTGTTTTGTCCTTTCTACTGCGATAGTTTAGCTTTGTTTTGTTATTCTTACTAGATCTCTATAGTGTTAGTTTAGCTCTGGTTTCTCCTCCTGTACTAGATAACTATTGCACTTGCTTGGCTCCGTTTTATCCCTAGTTCTAGATCACCGCAGTGTCAGTTAAGCTCCGTATCATCTTCTTTATCTGATTACTAAAGCATAAGTTTAGCTGTAATTATCCTTTTTACTAGTTTAATGTTGCGTCAGCTCTGTCTTATCTTTTTATTCCATATAACTGTTGCGTTAGTTTAGAACCGCTTCATCCTTTTCACTAGATCGCTATTGCTCTAGTCGGTGTTTTGTGATGAATGGAAATAGAAGTTACGGGCAGGGGTGGGATTGGTGAGTTCAATGGAAGTCATATTAGGTTGAATCTTTTATCATGATGTTTATTTATTAAATATTAATGTCTCTTTATAAATAGGTCTGTCTATTGGTATGACAGTGATCTCGCCTGATTATAACAAACAATGCTAGGTCTATTGTCACTCCATACATACTATATGTGTTTATATGTGTCTATCCACCAGTCTGATCAACAACAAGGTGGTCAAGGCAAGTGACCACCCCGGCCTAGAGGAGCTGGCCACCATCTGTGCCATGTGCAATGACTCCAGCGTGGACTACAACGACGTAAGTTATGTGGTCTCAGTCAGGGTCAAGTAGCGGCAAGGGAATTCGTTTATGGATTTGGCAGGTGGATTTAATCCGGGTTTGTGTATTAATAGAAGCACAATTTTCTTGGGGGGGGGGATTTATAAAACGTCTCATAGTCTAGTCTTTATCTGTGTGTGTGTGTGTGTTTACAATACATCTCATACGTCTTTATCTGTGTGTGTGTGTGTGTGTATCATCATCATTGCTGTTGTGCTGTTGCAAAAGACTATCCTGATGTCATTCTCTCTATATTGAATCTTGCCCTTTTCCAGACCAAAGACATCTATGAGAAAGTGGGCGAGGCCACTGAGACAGCCCTCACCGTGTTGGTGGAGAAACTCAACTTCTACAACACTGACAAATCTGACCTCAACAAGCGTGAGAAGGGTACCGCCTGCAACCATATCATCCAGGACATGTGGCGCAAGGATTTCACCCTGGAGTTTTCACGTGACCGCAAATCCATGTCCGTCTTCTGCCAGCCCAACAAACCCACCCGTGTCCCCGGTGGAGCCCGCATGTTTGTCAAGGTGGGTTACTTGTGGGTTTCAGCAGAGATCTGCCTGTTTTTGAATGAAAGAAGCAGCATTAAGGGTTTGAATGTTATCCTTTTAATGAGTGGATAAACATCCATTTAGATTCAGGCAGTAGTGAAAATTTTTAGAAATCTATTTAAAGCCATATTTCTTAGACAAATAGGTTGATTTGCATTGTTCAGCAAATAGTTAATAATGTAATTTATCAACGTTATGTAGCAATGTTCCTGTGACTGATATTGTTGTCCCTTGATGAGGAGGTTCAGTCACTTGTTTTTACACACATTGGAGACAAAGTTTGAGACATCACATAATCAACATCATCGCAGCATTCCGCTTTTAATAAACAAAGTTGTCTGAATAATTTATTACCTTTGTGCTTGTCTTCTGAGAGTGGTCTTTGATGTTTTCAAAATATTGGCCATGGAGGGTTTGAATCAGGTCCTGATGCTGATGCTTTAGAGTCCCTTAAGTAGTTTATAAGTGCCAAGAAATAAGTAGATATTGTTTAATAGCTGTGAATATCCGTGGGAAATTTCAAATATGGAAATCATGACTTCTAAACATGAGGATGTAATTTTAGTTGGATTTGACTTTTTTGACCCCCAGGGTGCCCCCGAAGGCCTGTTGGACCGCTGTACTCACATCCGTGTTGGACAGAACAAGGTGCCCATGTCCCCTGCCATCAAGAATGAGATCATGAAGCACACCAAGACCTACGGAACTGGTATGCATCAACTTCAGGTTTTTCTCTCAGTACTCCGTGACATCTTCCTTTAGAATTGCGCCATGCTTAGATATGTTGTAGCTGAGATGGTGTCCATTGCCAATATCTTGGCTTTGAGTCAAATACTTTTACCACAGCAATTCTGTCCTCACAAAGCATAGCACTACATTAGACCAGATCTTATCCTTTTAAAAAAATTTTTCTTGCTTTGTCTTACATGTGTCACGGTCATATGTATTTTTTTGACGAAACGGCTATAATTAGTCATTTCCAAGTGTGAAGTATCTACATTTCTCGAGGCTGGCTGATACTTGACCAATATGTCTCAGTGCGTTTACCTGCCAGCATAGCCAAAATCTAGTCAGCCAATCAATTTGACCTTCATCTTCCTGTGTGTTCCTCCCCTTTCAGGTCGCGACACCCTTCGTTGCTTGGCCCTGGCAACCATTGACAACCCACCCAACCCCAAGGAGATGGACTTGGAGGACTCCAGGAAGTTCATCCAGTACGAGGTCAGTATTATAGCTCTACTACACATCACATGGATTGGTATGTGGATTGGATTTATTTTTGTATGTGGATAGGCAGACTATTGCAGCAATTTCTTTCTTTCTTTCTTTCTTTCTTTTTTCATTGTGTATTTTATTGGCTAACCATCAAATTTTATAAACTGTTTCAATATTTTCTTGTCAATGTGATATGAAACTAAATGATTATAATGATAATGATAGAAGTGACGATGAATTCAGAGTATCCAGCAAAGTTGAAAATTGGTAGGAAATATAGACTGGGAAGTCGGAAATGGCAGGAAATTTGTGCTAGCGACAGGAAATGTGCATCAGTGCTCTATTGACAGTAAGAAAGTTATGAAATATAGCCGTATGTTGATGTTGTTTAGTAGGTGAAAGATGTCACCACATTGACTATGCCATTACTAAAGACAAAAGTGTCTAACCAGTCTGAATCGTTTATTTCTTTCTTTCTTTCCTTATATTGTGTGCTGTGTGTAGACCAACATGACCTTTGTGGGTGTTGTGGGAATGTTGGACCCCCCCAGAGAGGAGGTCAAAATATCCATCAAGAACTGTCGGGAGGCTGGTATCCGTGTCATTGTCATCACTGGAGACAACAAGGTAGGGGGCGCCGGTATCGGCTGCTGTCAGTTCAGTTCATTTCAATGAAGATTTGATTAATTTTTTTAAATATAGGACTAAGGTTTTATTATTCACCTTTTTTATTGAGAATGTCAGGAATAAATAGATTCATGATCAGTGCATTCAATTATGTTTTCTTATAAGTTCACCTGCACAAAAACTCTTTTGAACAAGAACCCAAGCCTAGATTAAAAACTCAGTATATGACAAAGAGTATCAAAGAATCATAATTTTTATGTATTAAAAAATTCTTCCTTTTAAAGTTCTCTTTTCATTTATATTTTTTGCACCTTTAGTAATAGTGATAGGTTAGTTTTTCATTCTATTGTTTAATTCAGCCAGCAGTCATAGAAGTGCGTACAATTTTTAAAAAAAACTTTCCAGCATCTCCAGTGATAAGTTAGTTTTTCATTCAGTTTAATTAATCCAGCTCTTATGTAAGGACTTGCATCTTCTAATATTCTTTTTCTTTTATTTCTAGGCTACTGCTGAGGCTATTTGCCGCAGAATTGGCATTTTCGGTGAGAACGAATCCACAGAAGGACTTGCCTTCACTGGACGTGAGTTTGATGACCTTGGCAGTGAGGATCAGCGGGCAGCCTGTATGCGTGCCAGACTGTTTGCCCGTGTGGAACCCGCCCACAAGAGTAAGATTGTTGAGTACCTGCAGGGAGAGGGAGAAATTTCGGCCATGGTGAGTTGGAGTGCTACTGTTTGTCATGTTTATACATATAATATATTGCTGATATAGAGCAAAATTGTTACATCTCCATTTTCAATTAAAATGGGCCGAAGATATTATGATTAAGAGATGTCTTCATGAGTTGTCTTCTTTTTCATAAGTAGTCAATGAAGAGACAGCTATTTGTACAGAGGCCAGGAACGATTATAAGGAAATACAACTTCACAGTCAGAGTGGCCTGTCTGTGGAATAGTTTTTAATTCTGATTTTAGAGAGAAGTTTATGAAACTTTAAAACCACTTTCTCAAAATCTGGATTTTTGAGATACCGCAGTTTTTGTCTATACAGCGATATATACTTAGTACTTCACAAGAACCATCAGATCTTTGGTTTGAGCCCAAATGCTGAGAGTCCTCCCTTGTCCAACACTCTCTCCAAAATTAAGCTTTCCATAGTTTGTTGATGTGTTAGAAATATTAAAGTTTGAAGTTGTTGTTTTTTTCTTATCATAGAAGACCCAATAGGTAAGTAAGAGAAATAATAAAAAAATTAACAAATAATCACATATGCCCCTCCCACCCCCTTTTTTCAAAGTCAATGCTCTAATGTTTATCCTTTCAGACTGGTGATGGTGTCAATGACGCTCCAGCCTTGAAGAAAGCTGAGATTGGTATCGCTATGGGATCTGGAACCGCCGTGGCCAAGAGTGCTTCAGATATCCTTTCTTTCTCTATACCAGATTAACACAGAATAGCTAGATTATGCCTTGGTATAAGTACCCCCATCCTCAGGCCTCATTATGGCCTGTTGCATAAAACTTGAAAGGTGTTTATATTTACATCAGATGGCATAGAGATTTTTACGGCGAAAACAATGTCCCATCTCAAGCCCACCACATTTCAGGACAGGTTTTGAGTGGCATTGGCCAAAACTGGAGCGGTGGTCCTTGTTTCCTTTTCTCTCCATTGCATCTGTTAACCCAGTGTTTCAATGAACTACACTCATAGTATGTTGGCTGCCATCGAAAAGTTAATACTATGATGTATAACGTCCTGCTAAATTTTGACATAGACAAGCTTTTATGAATTTGGCAGAGGTTTTTTGTTTGTTTTTTGTTTTGTTTTGTTTTTTTAAACCTTGGGAGTGATTGATGTTTTACATTTACAAACATTTCCTTATTAGATTCCTGAAAGGGGTGGGGATAGGGGTGGGGGGAAGAAAAAAAGAAGAAGGAAAAAAAAAAAGGAAAAAAGAAAGAAACATCATCCTTGACTTGGCATCACAGATGGTATTGGCTGATGACAACTTTTCAACCATTGTGTCCGCTGTCGAGGAAGGCCGTGCCATCTACAACAACATGAAACAGTTCATTCGCTACCTGATCTCATCCAACATTGGTGAAGTCGTATGGTCAGTAATACTTCCTTCTTGCCTTTCAACCTTCAATGATCTTTTGTAGATAGTCTGAAAGCTATAATGTTTCAGGTCACTCTTCCATCCTGTCAGTTTTACCAAGTCCTTTCTTCACTGATCATCATTAGGCAGCTCCTATACATTTTCCTACCTAGACCACAGACAAGAACATGTGTCTTGACCTTTGTCAGGGAAAGTAACCATACTAAAATACCGTAGACAGTAGGACTTGCATTTGCCTCATTTGAGATGTACCTTAGCAGTACAGTAACAGTTGGAGAGAGACTAGCAACAGTGCAAAGTTAGCCTGTGCCAGACAACCATGACTGTATTATTTTCAGATGTATTATCTTTTTCTTTTTGTTTCCTCAGCATCTTTTTGACAGCTGCCCTTGGAATCCCCGAAGCCCTGATCCCCGTCCAACTGTTGTGGGTCAACCTTGTGACTGACGGTATGCCCGCCACTGCCCTAGGATTCAACCCCCCAGACTTGGACATCATGAAGAAGCCACCACGTTCACCCAAGGAAGGCTTGATCACTGGATGGCTCTTCTTTAGATACATGGCTATTGGAGGTAAGCAGCTGTTTTGACTCATCTCTAGATTTTGACTCTTCTCTAGACGAGTGGCCATCGAAGGTAGGCAGTTCATTTGACTCTTAGGTACATGGCTAATAAAACATTGCCTCAAAATTAATTTGCCACCTGTCCCTGTCATTTACATGACCTAATGCTGCAACCTTCAATTTTATGTCTTCATTTTTTCTATCCATCCTCTGCCTCTTTCGTTTTAACTCACCTCCTCTCTGCTTGTTTGTTTTCATTTCAACATTCTCTTTCCAGTTTAGAAAGTTTCATTAGATGTTATCTTAGACCCGTGAACTGTTGTTCACCATCTATCCATTTATGTCTCCCTGAATCTGAATCTATGTGTGAGTTTGATAGAGTCAGGTGTCGATGTCCATCAAACTGAACATGTTATTAAAAATACTAGAGACTTCGGAAAAATGTCCCTAGTATCACAAACAACTGAGAGGAGATGGTAGAAAATGTTATATATTTATCTCTATTAAAATATCCTATTTATAATAATAATATATGATATATTTATGTAAATTTTCCTTCTATGAGCTGATGTTGGCTGAATCAAATTTCCTGTCAGATAAATAGAATTTGAATTTGAATTGAACAATGTAAGAATGACCCCTGCAGTCATCAACACTACTTTGTTTGATGCATCCCCTCCTTTTCCTTCCAGTCTATGTGGGATGTGCTACCGTCGGTGCTGCTGCCTGGTGGTTCATGGTCTACGACAAGGGACCCAAACTCAACTACTACCAACTGGTAAACACACTGAAATGTTTTTGTTTTCCTCATCTTTGTCCTATGACCAATTTTAAACACTTTTACGTTATTAATAATTTGGATTTATTGAAGAACGTTCAATTGATAATATGGGGATGTGCATCATGAGTAATTAGTTTTTTTCCCCGATGAAGTAAATTAAAAATTAATAGATGAAAAAGATTTCTCATGGGAGTTAAGGTAGACTCAGGAGTCGAAATATGTTAATTGCACTCAAGGGCCATTAGACTTTGATTAGCTTACGTAGGAAGAAGGAGAGTTTGATGGATTTTTTTGTCAAGGGTTTTTTTTTGGTTGTTGTTTTGTTTGTTGTTTTTTTTTTGTTGGTTTTTTTTTTGGGGGGGGGGGGGTATTTTGGTTTTAAAATCAAATTTTAGGCTAGCAAATTTGCAAACAAATCTTCCAAATCAGCCATTTTTGTTGTCTCATAATAAACCTCTATCTACAGCTACCAGCCTTTTATTGTGAAATCAAACAATGAGGAATATCTCAGATAGGGAAAGGATATAAACTGGTTTGCCTGTGTTCTCAGTGCCAGTCGTGCTGTTGATTTTTTTTTTTCATTTAGAGTCAGCCAGTGTAGTCCTGAAATATAGAAATGCTGATATTTCCTGTGTCATAGAAATCTAAAATATCATTTGGGCCACGAAGAACGTGCTGGCTGCAGCTGTGGTGGATGATAAGTACGTTGTATACATGACAATAATTTCTACACTATCCTGTTCCTACCAGACCCATCACATGCAATGCCCGGCCGAACCGCGTCTATTCAAAGGAGTGGACTGTCAAATCTTCCAGGCCCCAGAACCCATGACTATGGCTCTGTCTGTATTAGTAACCATTGAGATGCTCAATGCCCTGAACAGGTAACACCTACTGACATAAATGGCTCCCGCCCTTATGTCTTTCTTTATCCAGCCCAAGTACTCTTCTTTTTTCTTTCTTTCCTTCTCTCAATCCTCATCATGTTTGCCCAGGACTTTTCGGTGTGGATTTTCGCATTTTCTGCCCGAGCAATGGGTTTGAGTTCTTGAAGGTGTATTGTCTTCATGAGATATTTTGGATCTCTGCGCAAAGCATTCCTCATGCTCAGCAAGATCCTCATGCTCAGCAAGAGGAGGTGACGTCTTGGTTTTCATACTTTGTAACGGTCTCATTCATTTGGCTCTGATGAGAATGTTCTTCCAGTTGGTCTTATCATGCCTTACTTCTGTTTTTACATACGGTTGGCAACTTCATCGTGCGTCTCATATCGGAAAGGTGCAGACATCTAAAGGAAGTTAGGCTGGTCATTTACAAATTGGACGTGTTGATCTGAGGCCCCCGTGCTACCTACTTCCCTACCGCCCCCAGATTCCACTTTGACCTTGTTTTTGACTATGACCCCAATTGACCTTTTCAAGTCACTTTATTGCCCCAGACTCACCAGGCACAGTGCTTGGCCCAGGAGGAGATGTTTGCTGGCATTGACTGCGATGTGTTTAACCACCCCAAACCCATGACAATGGCCCTGTCCGTTTTGGTGGTCATTGAGATGCTTAACGCTCTCAACAGGTGAGTGAGACTGGGGATCTCTTGTTGTAGACCCTCTTGGCATGAGTGGGGGGTGGGTTTAGCTTGGCCACTGATGCTAATAGCCATGTTATGTTAGAACTTGGTGGGGTCCAACTATCCCCCGCAGGGAAAAGGGTGACTACAGTTTCACTTTTGAGGGGCATGGATATCCGGTGAAAATAAAGGTTGGTTGAGGATTTTTATTATACTTGAGCACTGCAAAACTTCTAGTATGGGTTTTGTTTTTTTTTTGTTTTGTCTTTGGGTGTTTTTTTTTTATATTTGGTTTTTACTTTTTACTTTTTTTCTTTCTTTTTTTTTTCTATGTTTTTTGTTTTGTTTTTGTTTTTTTCAGTGTGTAGTTGTTTTTGTTTGTTTGGTTGGTAGGTTTCTTTCAAGGGAGGGGGTAGTACATTGTGAATTCAGTCCAATCCATAAATTTGAAAAATCATAGATACTTCGTGTATAGAAGGGTTAACATTGGTCTTCCAAAATTTCAGTTTAATTGGTCCTATTTAGACAGAATTTTATTTAAGATCTTTAGGTCAACCAGTTAATGGTTGGGGGTTTTTGGGAGTGGGGTCGTGGTTGGGTTTGTTTTGTTTATGTTTTTTTTTGTGTGTTTTCTTCTCGTTTTTGTTTTTTGGTTTTTTTTTTTGTTTGTTTTTTTGTGATCCGACTCTGGTCGGCTGAAAACCATCAGGAAGATTGGCTCTGACGTCTTTATCCCTCCATAAAGTGATGTAAAGAAACTTACTGCAAAATATTATGTGTAATACCAGTTAACATTTCTAAACATCTGGATTCAAAAATTGCATATCAGATAATTTGAAAGGGAAAAAAAAAATAAATAAATAAACAAGAGAAAATTTTGTGGGGAGAGAAAGACGTTTGTGGAGGAGCCGTCCTTGCAACCAAGGCACTTTCCTTCATCTTCACGCAATCTTCCGCCCATACAAACAAAAGGGGAGCTGGTCTAAAGTAGGGCAACCTTGTTTCATCCTATTGATCTTTTTTTTAATTTTTTTTTTATTTCATCACTACTTTATTTGTCTTCCTCTCTTCTTAATGCATTGATGTCTCATAGTAATTATTATTATTTATGTTTACTTTCCCCCCCCTCTGGTTATTTCACCTCTTAATCCAACTCTGTCTTTGTGGGCAAAGCCATCTTGCCCTCATTCCTTTATATCAATTCATGAAGGACCCCTGGAGCGGATCTCTTAGGCTCTTTATTCCAGTACTTTGGATATCTTTGTTTACGATTTCTGTCGGAAATGTTTTTGTTTTGTTTTGTTTTGTTTTTTTTAATACTTTTACAGACATTTAACTAAACCACCAAATACCAGCTGCCTGAATTACTGCTGTACTTGGGGACTTATCATTATTTGATAATGGGAGCGGGCGGATGGGCTGCATTTGAATATGACTATACGCTGTAGCTAGACTTGAGACGTAATTTGGCTCTTTTTCTTTTCTTTTCTCCTCCCCTTTTTTTGGGGGGGGGTCCTATAGTTGCCATTTGTTTTTATACGTTAATGTTTTTTAAAATTTAGTTTTGGGCTCCACCCCATTTACATTCTGCAGTAGTCTGATCTAGACTGAAATGTCACCATATCATTTGCAAATAAGGGGTGAGAGAAATCAGGGCAGCTGGTTTTGGTCCTCGTTCGTTGACTTGCTTGCTTTACTCGTGGCCTTTAGTGAACCGCTCAGGGGGAGCCGCACTGGACGTTTTTGGGGATCTAGACTTGTAATGAAAAAACAGAGCCACTGAAAAACTGAAAAGATTTGGTTCTGTCTGACAGATTTCAGTTTTACAAATGGGCAGGAAACATCTTCCTTTTTTTTATCATTATTATTATGGCTTTTTTTTTTTTTTTATTTGTTTTCGTTTTTGTTTTTTTGGAGGGTTTTTGTTGTTGTTTTTTTTCCTATTTTTATTATTATTTTTTCCTTCCATTTTTTTTCGGAATAAGATTTTTTAGTCTTTATAAGAGCACATACTGGTTGATTTCCAATATCTCTGAAAGCACCAACAGTAATAGTCATATCTTTTGAAAAGAGTGGATTTTTTATGTCTTCTAATTTTGGGTAAAGAAAATTCAAATATGAAGACATTTGAAATATTAAATTGTAGTTTATTTTATTTATTTATTTATTTATTTTTTTTTGTTAACCAAGATTCAGGAGTGGAACATTATTTTGTTCATATGTTCGCTGGCACAATGTGTTTATTCCTCCCTGATTGCGGTCACTAAATGTCATTGATATGTCAAAGCATAGATCATTTGGGGTTTTTGTTTGTTTTTTGTTTTTTTTTTTGTTTTTTTTAGTTTTTTTGTTTTTTTGGTGGAGTTTTTGGGTTTTTGGGTTTGTTTTCGTTTGGTTTTTTTCTTTTTTTTTCTTTTTGGGTTTTCCTCCCTTGTTTTCCTTTTTTAATTACTATATTTCATAATACCTATCCAGTTTCAGAGAAAATTGTTCCACCTCAATAGTCTTTTCTTTTCTTTTTTTTTTTCCATTCTGATCTTTCATAAAGTTGAAGGGATTCATATTTTTTTTCTCTTGCTCTTCCTGGTAAGGTGCAAATGATAATAGTTGAATATTGTATTAGTCATATTGGTGCTGCTGCTTACGTTGGCCCTGAAAATCAAAACATGGTCAGAAAATGAAATACGTGATTAAAACGTGATCTGATCACTGAAACCAAAAACGTCCATCCAGCTCCCCTTGGTGGTTGTAGGTGATGATTGATGATGGTGGTGATGATGGTTGTAATGACGTTTGTTGCCCCCTTTTTTCCATTCTTCCTGCATGGTGTGTCATGATTTTAAAAAATTTTTTTTTATACTTTTCCATTTTTTTTACCTTTTGGTCTAATGTTTGTGTGTGCCAGGAAATGTTTTAGATTTAGCTCCCATCACCTTTTTGACATGGAGGGAGAAACTAGAAGAAGGGAATAGCGTTAATAAGATGAATTTGTGTATAAGGAGTGAGTGGGGACTATGACAGCAGGCTGTTTGGTAATACAGAGTAACATTATGGTACTATATGAACTGATGTGCATTTCAAATACAAGGAAATAATACAACAAGGCCTTACTGCCAATTTTCCTGGTGGATTCAAATAAGAGAGAAAGAAAGAAGAAACGTCTGTAGAAAAAAAATGTACATCAGTTAAATAACTCCATTCAACTGCCCGGATGTAAAATGTGGCAAAGACTAGAAGATGGGGGGGGGGGGGGGGGGGGGTGTTTTTTTTTTTTTTT
>JBCJKE010000010.1:107385-119606 GCA_039654525.1 Melibe bucephala | reverse complement strand
TATATATATTACATTTACATATCAAGTTACTGTTATGAACACATTCATTTATGTATGGTGAACTACAATCTTTATCAAATTTTATTTATTAAAAAATGTATATAAAAAAAGCAACAAAATAAGTTGAAATGTGCATGAAATATAAATCAGGAAAAAGCCTTAGAACTTTTCCTACCAATGACCATTTATCACTTAGCTATTACAGTATGAAGAAATGGTGCTTAGAAAAGAAAAAAAGATAATTCTATTGCCTTAATGGAAGCTTCATTGTTACTTTTACTTTACTTTTACTCAAACTAAGACTACTATGGCAAATTTTTATGCTCCTAAGCTTTCCAGCAATCTCACAGAGCGATAGGCCTAATTAAGCACACTGACGTTAAAAATTACAGTAATTTACAGTCAAGGCAAGGACTGAAGATAGAAAAAAAGGGGAGAATGGTGTGGAGGGACAAGGGGGATGGAAAATTACCTGCCAGTAGAATAAAATAGAAATTACTTTCAGCATACTTGTTTACATTATAATAGAAGAATATAACAGACTGACTCTCTGTGAATACAAAAACAAAACTGGAACAAAACACAGCTGCCAATATGACTTGAATGATTGTCTCTCATGCAAACACATTGAGATTGCACTCTTGATGAATCACCACAATTTGACAATTTAACGCCATGAGTCACTGCACTCCCGCTGCATATGAGTTCACTGAAACCTATGAAAAATCGCTCAAGTGACAAAATAGATTATATACAATTGTTTAAACTGAAACTGAAACCATTTCAAGAGATTCAATCAGTTGATGGCTACCACCCTTCATGAGAGTAAAACAATGCCCAATCTGAGAAATGACTTAATAAAACCATGCGTTTTCCATACTTTCGTGTTTGCCAACAAAAGAAGTAATGTGTGAGAAATGTCCACCTTTATTAGGGAAATATGACTTTTTGATTCAAATAATTTTAATATCATTTGTTCATCATTCTGATTAAACTGACAAAATAAGAATAATGAGAGAAAAGGAAAATTTAAATATAAATGTTTCCCTTCCTGAATAGCTCCCTATGAGGCATTCATAATATATATAGATATTTCAACATAAATCTTCTACCTTGACACAATATCCGATTTACAGTTCATCCATTAACTTCACATATTTTGCTGTGGATAAGATAAGAACCTAGAACAATCAAGCTTCTTCTGGATTTTCATCATCATCCTCATTTTCAGCATCATCGTCATCTTCATCAACTTCATCATCGTCTTCGTCATCATCATCTGCTTCACCATTATCACCAGCAAACCGCTTGATGTCCTCTTCATCTTCTTCATCACCATACAATTCATCAAATCTTTCAATACAAGTCAATGTTTGCAGTTGCTCATCCGTCAAATCTTCATTCCCAGGCCTGATGACCAGAACACTTCTCATTTTCGCTGCATCAGCAGCTTCAGCTTCTGTAAATTGTAAACATAAACGTTATCAGAAATATCTAGAGATGTAAACTGAAACATTTCAAAAAATGTTTCCAGATAAATTGTGCATATGTATAATTGATATCAATATGATTATTTCTTATATAATTATTTCTTGACAAAAAAGCAGCATGTTTGCTAAGTGTAAACCTCAAAACAAAGTACTACAAATTGAAGAATATATAAATGACATAAATTTATGGATGGGTCTCAACAAGCTGAAGTAGAACAGTGAAAAGGCAGAAGCTATAGTGGTGGGCTGTAAACGCCTAAGTGATCAAATAACACAGTCAAGCATAAACATTGAAGAAACTGAAAATGAATGTGCTGGAAATGTTAACAATCTTGGGTTATCTTAGATTCTGATTTTCCAATGGAAAGTCAGGTTAGCCCTCTCCGCAGAAAACTTCCCTTCAAATAATCATAAGGTTACCTTTCAAAACATGCTATACACAAACTTTTCTCATCATTGATTTTTTATAAATTAGGCTATTGTAACTCTCACCATTCTAGTATATCTATTGAAGGAATAAAACGTCTCCAGATTGTACAAAACAAAGCGGCTAACTTAGTGCTCCAAAAAAAAGGAAAGTCGGATGCAGCCAAATGACTTCTGAGACAGCTGCACTGGCTCCCATCTGAATGAGGAATATGGAACTGTCAAAGGCTATTTTTAAGAGCCACAAAATTTACACATAGTTGTCTTTGCCATTCTGTTCAATGTTCAATTGCTATGAAATGAGAATATCTAATATCCTTGTCCTTTTCTCAAGCCCGCCTGTTCTTTCAAGAGTCATTTGTCTCAAACATCTGAAATTCTCCTGATGCTATTCTTGGTTGGAATTTTGCTTTGCACAGACAGTAGAGTAATCCCTTGCCATTTTCAACAGCCATTTGGAATCCCTTCTTAACTCTTTTTATCCAGTCATCTGAGATCTCTCCTTCCCAATGCCTTGAAAAACAGCAGCAAAATATGTCTGTAAATTTCACTGCCTATCCTTGATCGGCACATGAGCACTCCCTTTGAACTTACAACACTCATTTCGTGACACTATGCAGTCTCCCTTGTTCCCCTTTGCTGCTGCTTCCTCTGCTTCTTTTACTACTATTACAAACTGGTCCATGCACACCTCTTATCCTTGTCTTTCCAACCTTTTCACTTTCTTCCTGAGGTGAAAATGATCATCCAAGGACTGGGACTAAAAATATTGCCTCGTCCAATGGGTTCGAACTCCTGAGTTGATTGATGTGTCAAAAATACAGATGACATGTAAACCATGGGAACAACCGCCCTCTTAGATTTTATTTCAAATTTGACCAAAATTCTAATGCCTCGCCTTTTCACCAACCACATTTATACTTCTGACATCATTTACCCATATTACAATAAATTTTCAGTAACATGCTTTTTAGAGTTCAACAAATATTTTGTTTTATAAATTTTTGAAAATGCAAAAAGTTAAACATATCTAAATACATGATTTTTACACTCAAAAAATTTTTTTTGAACAAATTCAGTTTTTCTAGTGGGTTAATTTTAGAGATGGCATACATTTGTATGTCATGAAATTACAAATAAATTTTTTTTTTTTAAATAAAAAAGATGCAAAATATTAGGGAAAACATTTTTTTTTCAGAAAAAAAACTCTTAAAAATGACAAAGGGGTAAAAAAAAACAATACATGAAGAGACAATTATTTTCACTTCCTCAAAATGCCGGTGCAGTATAAGCAGGTTGCCCCTCCTTTCTTGTGCCTCCATATGAGCTTTTTATTAGGCCGCTGCTTGCATCTTTGGATGCTTCTTTGCTACATGGGAAGCTTCCTAGAGGTCTTATAGAGGTGTTAAGTTTTTTTTATGAAGAAAATCATACATCAGATGTGTATGCACGCACCTACAGTAGTCTGTTGGTGTTTTACCTTATTATAATTGACCAGTAATGTGTATCAGAAGCCATATTTGGTTACTGACCATACCCATAAAACTTTGGCAGCTCTGGCTTCATTAGGCCTCTCCAAGATCATGATCCATTCCCCACTGTTCACATGCTCTCAGTAATATTATCACCAATTGAACCTTTGAGAGTTCTCATACTTGATCCACTCCCTGTCTGCAAACGGGTAAGACATATACAATAACAGATGACTGACATGGCACCTTCTAGCTGAGAACTCGCATAGCAAATCACAGGTGCCACAGTGTAAGCCTACATGCCAGTCTGGGATGCAAGGAAAGCCAGCAGCCAATCAATGCAAGCGTTCATCCACAGTAATGCGATATCATGTGACACAGTTTACTACTAACTGTAAAGCAAAAATGCAGCTGGCCATTGTAGTAATATTGTTAATAGAGGAAAGAAATTTTCCTTAATTCTGTACACATCACTCAGTGACCTATGAACCTTGCCAGGACGAGTCTTGTATCAAAATAGCAAAAACCAGAATTCAAGTAATACTTGCCAGAACTCAAATTTTAGCTGTCACCTCCGCCTCTTTATATACAATTTCCTGTCTCTCCTGTATTCTTAAGGATTTTGTCTATCTTCGTTGTTCTGCCTCTTGAGGTATTAAAGTTTTCCCTTGCTATATAAAGTACATGTTGCGTCCACAACATTTCCTTCCTATTCGTCAGTCAGATCCTGAAGAGCTTGGAATCAGTTCCTTTAGTTGACAGTGAAGGTTGATGGGTTTCAAATCACCTCTGAATTTTGTCTTGACATACATCTTCTTCAGCTTTAGTTTGATGTTTGCTTGACCATGTCACTTCTTGAGCCTGCTCTTCTCCTTACCTTCACATCAAGAAGGGATGGTCTCTACATACTGCTGATCATCAAGTGAAAATCTAGTTCCCACCTACCCCATTTGGCAAATTCCATTAGTTTGTGGAGAGTTCCTCCTACCACTAGGCTATCAATGCCACAGTATTCTAACAATCTCTCTCCATTTTCATTTCTGGTCCTGACTCCCTTCTTTCGGTGTCATTTCATCACACACTGAGATCAACCATAATGATGGGATCGTGCCATGGTGCAACAGCTGTCTCTGCTTGTAGCTGACAGTAAGAATTCATTTCTGCTGATGTCATTTCTATCATTTGATCGTGCATACCACTGGATGGTTGTAGTGGTGATATGCTTTCCTCTCAGCCTCATTAACATTAATAAGTCTGCTGTTAATGGGCTTTCACTCCAGTAGACATTGCTCCTGAACTTTCTTCAGAATGAAGGCTACTCCCTGGCAATGATATCCATCTTCTTCTTCTATACTTGAGCAGAGCATTGCTTCTTCGGTGTTAGTATTAAACTTGCCTATCCCAGTTCATCAACACTCACTTCTAGAATATTCTCACTTTTCTTGTTACATCTGCTCATTTTCTCATCTCATACATGAAGAGCTGCCTACCCTGATATACATAAATACATGCTCAGAAAAGCGAAAATCGGGATTTTGTACTAAAAATCAGAGGTGAGCTTACCAAATATTAAAGAGCTCCAGCAAAGCCTTTGGAGATCATAAATGTCTAATAGGAGGGGTACTGTAAGAAGTCTAGCAATTTGATACACAACATTGAGAATATTTTGTGATGCACAACCATAAACAAAACATAGATTCTGACCCACTTTGATAATAACTACAACTTCATCACATCAGAATATATCATATAATTTATAGATTCCTTATTATGTACTATAATTTTGACATCAAGGGCCATAATTTGGCATCTGTCAATATTTTCATCTGCTTTGACTTCAACATTGTGAGGACCTTATCGAAACTGCAGTGAGATCTAGATCCATGCCTACACTCAGGGTTCAAGCAGTACAAGACATGCCCACGTATTGTAAACATAGACCTATAAGAGGTCTCTAATTGTGAAAGACTCTAACGCCATTTCCACTTCTGTCAATACACAAACCTGGATCTATAGATCACAATAATGTCTAAATTGTTAATTGACTCATTTTGGGGGACATTTTCAATACCTTAGTCTTAGTCTTCAAAATACCTGACGAAGTCAGTTGAACTGAGTATTCTTGTCAACGTGCCAAAAAGTAACCCTAAGTTTTTGTATTTTATGTTGATCGGAAGTTTATTCAATGATCTGAATGTACTAGGAAAATATGAATACAAATGACGATCTACACTGTGTAGGATCTCTGGATCACAAGCGTTTTTGGGGGATGATTCCAGCAAATTAGGGATGGTAGGCAGCTCTTCTGTACATTGTCCTCACATTCCTATATCCCATTAATGTCTTGATCTTAGCGTCTGGACCATCCTAGTGGGAGGCTGAAAGTGTAGTTCTTGTCCTAGGCACTGACTGACTGTCTATTTTTGCCTTTGTTGTCATTTCTGTCACATGATGCTTCTTACAAGTCAGGGTCTTTAGCTCTGAGCTCAACTCCTAAGACTTGGTGGAACACGATTTTAGAAGATTGACCCAGATAAGTTGCCTGAAACAGGTTTCTTGAGGTTTTTCTACATAAGAACATGATTCAAAGGGGAAATATTCATCTCTTTCATCCTGTAGAAATGAAAATACAACCAACCTTTAGGATTGTCAGTAAGGAAAAGCACTTCGGCAGGATGCCTTTGGATTTCTTCTGCAATTTTTTTGTATGTGCCTGATTCTGTCTTGGAGCCAGTGGTTGTGTCAAAGAACTTTGTGAAATACTGTTTCAAAAGAAGACAATATATACAATATAAGCATTGTTTGAGTGAAAGATTACATTAGGGGCTTACTGCTCAAAGGAAGTGATTTTTAAAAAGTTTCGTGAAAAGAATGTTTGATATCACAACTATAACATAACTACAAATGTATCTGTATCTCTTGTGTCTTCTCCAGTCATTACAGAATAAGTAATAAAAACATGACTATTCTGAACTGACTGACCACATTAAAATTGACCCCAGTATTCCAAATAAGCAGATGTTCGTTTATAATAGTTTTTCCCCCCTTTGACAAACATAAATTTAAGGGAAAGTCCACACCTGGAATGGACCAATTTTGAGTCATTGAAATTGAAACATTAACATATTTGACAGATTGAATTAGCTTCATGTTGCAAGTATTCTTAGGTCTGAATTCAGAAAATTTCTATATAAAAAAAAAAAAAGAAGGAAGAAAAAGGTAATTCATGAAAACCATATTTTCAAATTTTTTCTAAAAAGTAACCAATCAGACAAATTTGAGAGGAAGATAAAGAGAACTTTACGTGAAATTTCTAGACAAATCAAATATAGTAGTTTTCGAGAGAGCGCCCTCCAGCTGAAAGCCCGTTTTGCCCAAGTGCCCGCTATTTCGACGCAACCAATTTTTTACTATCAAAATCGTCACTCTAAGTGCCCACCTTCGGCTAGCCTTAGTGCCCGGTATGTTAGCATTGTGTCAATCTGATAAGCGGTGAAATATCAACTTATTACAGATAGAGTAACCATGAACATTTGTCTCAAGTTTGCTAGGGTGTCAAAAGGCATTCCCCCCTTTCACTCTTCCCCTCTTCCCACCCCTTTAAGTCTGGAACAAGTAACAAATGAATGTCCCCATTGCTGGTCCACTGTCCAGCCAATCAAATTTGTTAATGTGACGCAAAAAGTATGGCCTAGATGTGGACGTCATTGAAGAGACATGCTCAGTTGTTCAATGACGCAAGACGCTTGTCCTAACAAGGTGGTTGATCAAAATGAATGACTGTCTACAGATTTACGCAACAGAATGCACTCGAGTCCCTCCCTGTCATGACAAAGTGATCACTATCTGGCTGTGAACAGGGGTTTCTTTGAACTTTTTGAAATTGGCGGCATGGCTTGTAAACTTGTGATTTAAAAACTCAGCAAGATGATCTTTGTCCACACGTGACAATGACGTTTCAAGATGCTTTGAAAACTTCATAAGATTTGAAAACTCAAGGTAAACATATTGAAAATCAGACCTCTTGGGAGCCATAGGGTTGATATCACCGGAGTGCCCACTCCGCCTAAGTGCCTGGTTAGACTGCTTCCCAACCACCGGGCACTCTCGCAAAAACTAAGTACTGTATATGGAAGTGAGAAAAAGGTACCTACAGATTGTCGAAAAATCCAGATTCATATTTCAGAAAAAGTAACTTCACAGCTAAATTTCCACTTAATGATACATTCTTTTTCTTACCAGCAAAAATATAAATTATATGTGATATGTTGGTGGATGCACTGTGAAATAATATAACTGCCACAAACTGTCTTTTACATACCCCAGAAATATCACCATAATTTGAATAGGTGAAGAGATCTTCTTGTGCTTCTATACTTCCCGAAGAGAAAACATAGAGGGTACGTTTATCAGTAACCAACATTTTCAATATGGGGGCAACATCATCAAATAATCTGGGGAAAGAGAAGAAAAATGATTATAATATGTATTCATAAAACCAAATTAGAGGGATCAAAAATGATACTTCATTACTTCAACTTCAAAATAAAATGAAAAAAGTGGGGCATAAATATGACAAAAAAGAAAAGAATTCAAAACAGAAAGTACATAAAGACCACATAATATTTTTTTCACTGAAAGCGGCCATAGTATAACATACTGAATTAACTTGTTTTTACAACTGTTGTGGATCAATTCGTCAAGTATATATATTTATTATGTGGAAAAGGATCCTAGTGGTCCTTTTATTATTAAATTTATTTAAAAAGCAGTGTTCCAAGTATTCTAAACAGTGCCATCATAGTGATTGACTAAGACTATTAAAAGTGCAGGGTAAAAATAAGTAACAACAGAATCAGAATAAGCTAGATATAAGATCACTTGACGCCAGCTTATCGCAACTCATTTTTTGTTCTTGATGTTGCAATTGATGGCAGGCACATGGAAGAGCGTATAGGTTAAGTTGATTAAAAACTGCAACTAATAATATAAATTACGTATATTCTTCTTACACTGTTCTTTTTATCACCCTTTGATGACTAACAGTTCATGCAATATTAAAGATTTCTCATTTTTCGTTGTTGAGCAAATGATTGTCTTGTCATATAAATCAGCTATTAGATAACATTTTGCCTTAAATAGAAACACTGGCAACAGCAGAATAAGCGAATGTTTGTCTTGTGACGTATCTTCCACCTCAAGTAAACAGGGCAGGCCCATAAACATTCACTTTATTGTATGAATTGAAAAACAGGGGTGATAAGGCAGTCTCAAAGGAGATAAGCAAGGTATATACAAATCTACAGTAAATTTCAACTAGGCATGTGTATCTTTCATATTTGAACACCAAACTAATCAAATGCAAGTAAACTCTACACTTACACCTTACACTGTAGTACATGTCATCGTCACAAAGCCTAAATTGTAGATCTGCTCATGTATACATTATACAGTGCATGAATTGGAATGTGGGACCAATTTCAACCAATGAACAATGAAGTGCTATGATTAGTCGAGGCGAAAAACTAACCTACCAGCCCACAAACATTGAACAACAGATTTGGGTGACATTTATATGATTGTTATTGTTACATTATGCCAGGCAACCCAAGGTGATCAGACATCATCTATTCACTGACACCCAAATGACTCACTCAAGCAAAGGTACAACCCAACTAATAAAAACGTCTTGGCCTTCAGATTTCAGATGTGGCTTTTGGAGGTAAAATTAGTCTATAAGTATGTGTATCTACCTTGTAACCTTACATCCATAAACCCATGTGATACAAACATTCATTGACATGCCATCTAGACAACATGATAAATTAAAACAAAACATATGTTACCAGCCAGGTGGTTTGAGCGGCAAGTGTCTATCAATCTATTGCAGGTTGTGTCATCTAGATCTACACAAGACGCAGAGCCAAGATGTCATAAAATTACCCACTGACATGAACATCCTAAAACAAAGCTGTACATAAAAAAAAAAAAACTTATCAAAGTGTGTTGAACAGGTCGCCTCAATTTTTAATACTCATACTGCCAATTGCATCAATTCATTATAATCGGAATCTAATAGCATCCATCCCTGAAATATGCACCTGAGCTATCTTGTTTCATTCTCATTTAATTTATGTCTTTTTGCTTTTGGTTGGCATGAATTCTCAGATTTACATCTACTGCTTGAAAAGTGACTGGCCTTAAAAATAAGATAAAATCAACTATTAGAGGTTATTTGCTGCAAAATTTAAGAGAAAATTTTCCTTCCAAAATATACTAATGTGGTCAAAAAGTATCCGGACTATTTTCATTACACGAAAATTACTTAATGGACAATTTTTCATTGAGGCCTTCAAAGCAGTCTCCTTGTGAGTTGACACACCGATTCTAACGATCATGAAGAGAACGAAATGCCTCCTGCAGCTCTCTAGCAGTCACCATGTCAAGCACCCTCTGCAATTCTCTCTGAACGTCAACAACGCTTTCAAAATAATGTCCTTTCAGTGTCATTTTTAGTTTCAGGAATAGGAAAAGTCAATAGGAGTTAGGTTAGGGGAGCATGGAGGATGATCAATGGTTTTCATGTTCTTTGAGGCAGGAACTGCTGTGGTGTAAAAACCATCTTACTGATGCCCAAAACTGTGGTCTCATTTTTCTAACATCTCTCAAATATCACAAAACATTGATGTAAAAGTGTTGGTTCACATATTGGCCTTGAGGTACAAATTCTCGAAGAACGATTATGTTGCAGTCAAAGAAAACAATAAGCACGGATTTCATCTTTCCCTGATGGGCCTTCTTTGGACACAACAATCCTGGGGCCTTCCAATGTGATGACTACAATTTTGTCTCTAGGTAGTAGCAGTAAATCCAAGTCTCATCACCTGTGATTATTGTCTCTAGAAACGAGGTGTCATTCTCACTGATGATCAAAAGGTTTTTGCAAACAACAATCCATTTCTGCTTTAGCTCAGCTGAGAGAAGCCGATGCACAAACTTTGCGGTAATTTTCCTATGTTGCTCTCTTGGTAATCTTGCCGTGACACATACCAAAAGAAATCCCAACAGCATTGGCAATTTCAACAACACTGTGACAGCGATCTTTGTGGTGAATAACATTGCAAATCTATTAAACATTTTTTTGATGTTGTTGCCGATAACAATTGATTTGAGCTTGATTCATCCTGGCAAGAAGTATGGTCTACTTTGAACGGTGAAAACCATTCAAAACACTGTGACCTCCCCATGGCATCATTTCCTAAGACCATCAGAAACATTTCAAAAGTTTCAAAAGGTTTCATACGGTACAGGAAACTTTAAAAACTCTAAATTCTTCTACTGTACTTGTACAAAATCAGCTTACAAAAGGTTTTCAAAAAAATCACATAAGGGACAAAGAATCACATTCTAATAACCCTCACAAAATCCAGCGTTTCGAGCAGAAACAAATTAAATTTTGAAAACATGTGCACAAATTGATTATGTCATTCAAAATCAAGCATTCATTGATGATGCTCTCAATGTGTCTATGTTGTGACTAGTTCAGATTCTTAATGAATGCACCTCGTGTTAACTGGAGATATTGACAAATCAACACAACAAAATAAATTATGGCTCATGAACCTCATTTGAGGTAACATCCATAACAATGGCAAAATAAACGTCTTGCTCAAATGATCACACTTTTAAAAAGATATTAAAAGCCTCTCTTTTAATATGTTATATGACTGAGATCAACAAGAAATGTTCCTATTTTGGGAATGTTAATATTTGCATATGGATACATCATGTGGTGAGGTCCCATTTGAGAGGTTCCATGGTGTTAATTTAAAACAAGAAAAAGTGATTTATATCAAAATCAACTTACTCTCCCTTCAATTCTTTGTTTACATATCCAGCTTTCCAAATCTTGCCCTGCAAATGTTTCAATTCTGGGCTTTTACGATCCGAGTCCATTTGCCACCTTACATTGTCACTGACTGCTTTGATAATATCTTCTTTGGAGGCGTCCTCACCAGGAATTTCAATCACCCCTTCAACTTTTTCCTCAGCATCCTTTTTTGCCTGCAAAAATATGAACGATTGCAATGTTATTTCATGGATATTTTCTATGTGTAAAAAAAACCTAGTTTCCAAAAAACAAAAAATGATAACGAAATCATTATGTATATATTGTATCAACAATATATATATATAAATTCTATCATTAAACCTCACAGTAAATGTCAGGAAATAAAGATGTACTATTACATCTATATATATAGGTCTTCCAGTACATTATAATGCATGCCATATTAAAATGTAAGTTCACTTTCTTATTTTTATGACATGTGGGTTTTTTTAATGAGATGACTTCTCGAAATATTTTACAGAAATTATAATCAAAATAAATATTTTGTCTTAAAGACTACAAAAATTAACATTTAATTCATAAATCATACAAACCAAGTTTTAAAAAATGAAAGGAATTAAAATAAAGTGTAAAAAGATTAAGGTAAACAAATGTATTTCAATATATTCATGTAGTAAACTAACAAAAACACTATGTGGTGGAAGTAAGGATATTAGCCTACCAAGTCCCTGAGTGCAGAAATGGCTTTCTGTACATGCTCTTCCTCATATTCCTTTGTTAAAAAGGTCTCAACATTGTCTCGTGCATATGGAAACAGGGTATCCTGAGATAAATGGTGAAAATAAATGAAAAGTTAAAAGAGATTATTATCCATTTTTTAACACTGTCATATACACCACAAATTTCAAAATCAATCAGCTTATCGAATGACTTGAACCTTATTTTTTACATTTAGATACTCATCATAATTACTTTCTTTCT
>JBCJKE010000010.1:26448-37360 GCA_039654525.1 Melibe bucephala | reverse complement strand
TGTGTGTGTGTGTGTTTGTGTGTGTATGTGTGTGAGGATACCATACTGTCGCACAGTAATCAAGATTTGATCTTCTTCTTTATTCTTTTTCATAATAGCTGACAGACCCTGTCCACTGAGTATTCTTGTCAACGCGCCGAAAAGTAATCAGACTACTAGACAAGTATTTACGTTATTGTTATATGTCGAAGTTTCTTTTTAACTTCCTCTGCATCCCCATTATATTTTACATTGATTGGTAGTAATCTAAAAGCACTAGGTACGTATGAATACAATGACTATCTACTTTAGAAGATGGCAATGTAGGCTAAATGTTTGGTCGCACGAGTTTATTAAAATAAAATTAGATCCAAGCGTTCTTCTGTGATACGAAGTATTCATTAAATTCTTTTTGCCCAGTAAGTCGACACCGACGGTTTCCCATTCTTTTCACATTCACCCAATTTTCATCCTCTTTGGGATGATTCCAAATAATAATAGTCTCAAAGGTGGAGAAGACCTTGTCTTTGGTGCATCGCCAGACGAAAATGCTCAATGCAGCGATTCTTGCAACCTTGGAACTTGAGAATATGACCATCTCCACTAATGCCTCTGTTAGGGAATGGCCAATTCAAGAATGTCTTCATATAAGTTATGCTGACCTGCAGGAAGGGGAGGGGGAGGAGGAACCAACCCCCACCAAGCATGTTCCCGTGCTGTGGATAGGCGAACGACTTCTTGATATAGAAGTCAGCTGCTAATAATGTATTATAAGCAGTCACGAACAAAATGGTTTCCTGTTGCCTTGCAGATGGGTCTTGGCTGACCAAAGGGTAAGGGAGTCAACCCTGACAATCTGCTGCCTTGCAGATAAGTCTTGGCACACCAAAAACTTAAGGGTTTGACCTTGACAGAAAACCACAGTGCCAGGTAGGGGGCCTCAAGATGGGAGCTCCGTCACTTAACTAGAATACAGTGTACATTCTCAAAACAAATTGATTCAAATAAGTATAAGAAGAACTCCTGGACTGACCTTAAGATGACAACCCTAGAAACGAACGGAGAGTGATTTTTGGATGCTGGAATGTTAGGGCAATTGATGGAAAAGATAATTAATTAAAGAAATTGAAAAATTCAAAATGGATATTTTGGTTATAACAGAAACAAAAAAGAAAGGGCAGGGAGTAGAAAACTTAGGGTCAAACCATACTTTCATCTTCTCATGAGTAGACTTTAAAAGGAGACACAAATCCACTAGACACCAGAGTATATTATGAAGATAGAAGGGGAAATTCAACCATGGACTATACAATACATAGGAGTAACGATTTATTGTGGGGGGTAAACTAAAAGAAGATACCAGCCAGAGAATCCAAAAGTCAAAGCAGTTTACCATCATCTAGGAAGAGCTTTCAAAGGTTAAAAAGAATTATCAACAAAAACCAAAATGTCAGTGTACTTCATCTTCCGCTTCCACTTTTATATTATATTTTAATATAATATAATATAGTTTAAAAATACGGTCTATATCCGGCGGAGTCTACAGCCTTTTTATGCACCAAATCGCCTGAAATTTTCACCAGATATCAAAAATGACGTTCTCAAATCGTTTTGAATAGTTTGATTGTCGACAATGATCTAGACTTTGTGTAATTAATTGTTTCTATGTTTATGTTCTTTCGTTAACTAATTTTGCTTATAACTCACTACAGTCATGGTTTACTGCAATAAAAAAGTATGCATTTAAAGTATATCATTACTTTTTCTTGATAAATCGCCATGTTTAAAGGATGTGTTTTTTATTACAGCTTGACGATGCCGTAATTAAGCAAATATGCAAGAAATCAACCTATTGTACAGTGTCCAATGTTGCAAGACAATTCAATGTTACCAGGCAAACAGTTCATGCGGCCTTGAAAGAGATATTTATATGTAACTTCTCACTTGGGCTCACTGTCACCGTAAGTCCTATAATACATGCGGTTTTCTTCATTTTCTAATATTATCTTTTTGTTGTGGTTCTTCTAGTTTATCTGCGAATTTGAAGTCAATGGACGGACGATAAACTAAGAGGTTCCATGTGCCTTTGCGAATCCTCGAAAAGAATCATCGGTGGTTGAAATCGAAAAGAGCAGGCCATAACCTCCGCCACCCTGGCAAAATTCAATTCCTACCAACACTTCTGTTGCACCCATTCACCCCTACAACCTTCTCTGCCTCAGTTTTATTGACTCGTTCATTGCTCTGAGTTCAATAAGAAGAGGCAACAATCAGAGAAGAGAGTGTGGCTGGGCACCCATACATCTCTTATTAATACTAGTCCAGGCGCAGCAATGCTTTTGATAAACGATCGCCAATACTGACGCAAAAGCCCAACGCTTCGGATCAAATATCGTACTTTCTTTTTTTGTCGATATCTATTTTACCTTTTGGTGTATGGCGTTAAATTTTCCGGAAATAATCTCTCTCCAGCCTTTCCTGATAGATTTCTTTTCTTTAGAGCCTCTTTCACATCTTCCTCCGACTTTCTATGGGGTCTGCCGAGGCCTATGTCTAGCTTTCGCAGGCATCGGATCAGCCTTTTGCCTTTTGGTCTCTTGTCTTGCAAGGCCGGCCCGACCATGGCGGACCACTTTTTCTGCCATATGTGCCTGAAAAATTATCTAAAAAAATATCATGTAAAAATGTAAGTTTCAACTAAGGGCTGTCTCCTTCGCATGAATCTATCCATTTATACATGTGTCGTGGTAAGTGTTAAGATGGGGCGAGTAATATGTCTGGGGCTATCAACGAAAAAGAATCCCGGATTGTATGCATACACATTGATGCGGACACTCACTAAATTTATCACTTGGATACGCTGTGAAACAGTCGAAAATCATTTGCGATGCTTAGTATACAACTTACGAGGTGTCAAAACATGTAGTGTATTCTCCGAAATGAGATACTTTGTTTGAAAAACTGCAACAAGAACTCGCTCCTGAAACACGGGTTTTCAGAACATTGTGCCCAATGCGTTGGACTGTAAGAGCAGTCTGCAGAGTATTTTGGACAATTATATTGTGTTACAATACCTCTGGGAAGAAACTTACTCATATGTCAAGGACACTGACATCAGAGCTAGAAATAAGGGAGTTGAAGGATGGGTGAAAACTTTTGACTTTTTGTTTGGTATCATGCGTGGGCAGTCAATCTTGCGGCATACGGACAACTTAAGCAAAGGGCTGCGACAGCATCAGAGGGTCAAACAACGGCCAAGTTGACAATTGAAACTTTATCAAAATGAGATATGATGAAAATTTCAGTTATTTCTACAAATATGTAAAGGCGAGGGCAGAAACCGAGAATGTTATAGAACCGTAAATGCCTAGAAGTCGTAAAATGCTGAAACGATTTGAGCAAGGGGTGGCATAACATCACTTTCCTCAAACTGTGACTAATAAATTATGCACAGACAGATATATTTTGAGGTCTTGGAACTAGTAATAAACTGTGTTGAGAACCGTTTTGATCAGCCTGGATCTCGAGTACAAAGAAATGTTGAGGATTTTGTTATCAAAGCTGTGCGCACGAATTTTTTGAATTATAGTGATGAATTTACTTTTGTGACGGAATTCTATGCGGACATTGACTAATATTCATTGAAAGTTCAATTAGAAACACTAAGAATAAACTTTGAGAGATAAGGGGAATCAGTCAGTTTGTGCGATATAATTGGATGTATCCGTGAACGTAAACCTGCGATGAGATTAATCTACTCCGAAATTCTGACTCTTGTCAGGATACATGATGTACTACTAGTGATACCCGCTACAAAATCTACAAGCGAAGGGACAATCTAGCCCTGAGCAGAGTAACAACATATTTGTGATGAATCAAATAAGACGGATCAGTCTCATAACTTTGCATGTAGATATGAATAGAACAGATGCCTTCGACCTGAAGTCGCGAACGAGTTTATTTCTAGAAATCTAGAAATGAGCGGCGCAGATGAGTGTTTGGGAAATTTGAATCAGTCATGTTATCCTGAGAATTCAGATTTGCATTAGCTAAATAATGGAAGAGATTTTCACAGGTTCTTTCACAAACGAGTACTCTTTTGAAACTCGTGTATTATTATTCACTGAGTATCATGTATAACTATAACAAGTACTCTGTATTGTTGCTTTGTATGCTCTATTAGAACTATGTATTGCCGGTACATTCTTTGGTTTGCTGTATTCTTCTACCTATTCTATATGATTACCCGTGGCCCGTCGGATCACAGTGGTCACAGTGGCTCAGCGGTTGCGCTTTGGACTCGCAACCGAGAGGTTGTGGGTTCGAGCCCCGTTGGGGACACTGTGATGAAACCCTTGGGCAAGGTTTTTAACACAAATTGCCTACGTTTGCGGCCCTGCTCTTGCGGCTGACGCTCGGTTTTCGGTTAAAAACCAAAAGATAATTTCCCTTCGGGGATTAATAGAGTGGTATTTTATTATTAAAAAAAACATTTTTTTAATTTATCAATCTTCAAAAACCGACTACGGCCTTGTCTTGGGTTTTAGTTTTATCATTGTATACTGATTTAACTATCATCATTAATTCTGTTGACATGTCAGCTGTTTTTACTCTGCTATAATTAATGTTCCCTACCGCGTAAGGTCCAAGTTTCACTACCATAAAGGAGAGTAGGACAGAAAACTGTATTGTACAAAGCCATCTTGGTTTTTGTCGATTATTCTTTTTTTTCCACATGAAAGCCCTTCCTGGATGATGATAAACTGTCGTTGCATTTTGGATTCCCTGGTTGATTTCCTCCCTTAGCTTACCATCAGAGTTAATAATTAATCATAGAGGATCAAATATGAAGTAAGCAGTTTAGTTTTCATTGGGGTGCGCAATAAAAAATGCCACTGTGTATTGTTGTTGTTGTTGTTATTATTATTATTATTATTATTATTATTATTATTATTATTATTATTATATCATCATTATTATTATTATTTCCGACCGTTACATTATACTTACAATATGATAAATACAACTCAAAAAGCTAATTGATCTATCGACAGTCAGTAAATAAATAATATTATGATCATCTCGATAAATAAAATGAAGAAATCTGTTAAAAAAAAAAAAATAGGCCTCGGGGGAAAAAGTAAATAAATATAAGAAAAAATGCACAACGACATCGAGAGATCTAATTCGCCGACCATCACATAGAAAGTTTAATTCTATTTAGAGATCTAGATTCTATATCTACATAAAAAGCAATCCTGATAAAAGCTAACAGATCATTGTCATGTATCATACTAAAAACAAACACCCACCACATAATATAGTGGCAGATAGAACTGCCAACTGCACATAAACAACATGCCGGATTAAATGGAAACATAATCGAAATCATTACAGAAATAATGTCTCGTCGAAATGAGTTTAATATAGATTTATATCTAGATCTAGTTCCTGAAATAGACTAGATCTAGATAACAGGACAGGACAGTCTGTACTGGGCTTGTGAGCCCGTGAGCTAAGCTTTCACTGAGTGAGCGGCCCATCCGACCGCAATACCCTGCAACTGACCTCAAGTCACTCGTGTGGCCTTTGACCCCTTAACCCTGAACGCTATTTAAATAAAATAACCACCTCCCCCCTGTCACTTCACAAAGTATAGAACTTCCGTTCCGGCGATCGATGATTGTCGCACTGCTCATAAATAAATATCAGGCAAATATTTAACAGGAATGTCTTTTGTATGAAATCGTTTCAATAAATGACGTATGACAAGTTCTGGAACTTACATCTTATCCAACTCATAGGGTGATAAAACAACACTAAAAATATTTTTGAAGGACTATATGAATCAGTGTTAGCGCATGAGCACAATGAAGTAGTACGCCGGCCAAACGTGTATGTATCCTTGCCTCCGCAGCATTTCAGCATTGGCCGATAATTTTGTTTACAGTTTTTATGTGCCCATCGCCCTCATGTGTTTTCATTTATGGCTTCAGTACTCCTACGTCTCGGCATTTTGTTTACGATAGCCGTAACCAATTTGTCTGCTCAAGGTAAGTTTGAATCAATGGTACCCTATCATTCCCCTTATCCGCCAGTTTCTTCACATTTTTTCTCCGATGCTTGTGACCTCGTCGCTTACAGAGCAAAAACAACATGGCGCCGCCTGCTGCCCTGACTCGTCCTACAAATGAATGACCATTACATTGCTCTGTCCCATGCCTCTGGCTCTCTTTTTGTTTCTTTTATGTGGTTGAAAGTTGTATGTTTGTATCGTCCTGAAATGTAGAACCATATTCAACCCCTGAGATAAGGCCTAGAATGGCATCTAATCATAAAAGCACCCACTGAGTCGCAGTTAAATGTTCAGTAGTCATGTAGAATCTTAGTGAAAGGGTCGACTCCTGTTTTTTTGGGGTTTTTTTGAGTTCACGCTGCCATTGTTATTGCCCCTGAACGTATTTTTTTTAAATGTAACTTTAGATCAGGGCTTGGGATATATGCCTAGATTTAGGTATGTTTCAAGTATTGTAAAAGAAAAATAATTATTCATATGGCTTTTAATTGTTCTAGATCTAGATTTAGATATTTAGGTAAGATTCTGCTAGATCTAGATCTAGATATCTAGATCTAGATCTAGATCTAAATATGATCTAGATCTAGGTCTAGATTAGATCTAGAATCTAGATTATAGCCTAGATGATAAAAGGCTATATGAGGATTCTAGTTCTAGGTAGATCTAGATCTAGATCCATCGAGATCAGCCAAAATTTAGATCCCCTTCAAGATACATATATGTAAAAAAAAAATAATAAAAGTGTGAGTGTGTGTAGCTCAGTATATAAACAATATAATGCACATTACAAATAAACACATACACATACACTCTCTCCCTCCCTCCCTCCCTCCCTCTCCTCTCTTCTCTCTCTCTCTCTCTCTCTCTCACTCTTACACACACACTCTCTCTCTCTCTCTCCCACTCTCTCTCACTCTCTCTCACTCTCTCCCTCCCTCTCCCTCCCCCTCCCTCCCTCTCTCCCCCCCACTCTCTCACTCTCACATACACACACTGACACACACATATATATATGAAAAAATGCACATATACAAATATAAAAAAAAAATATTACAAATTTATAGACCCTATACATGCAGATTTTGATCTGATTTCTTGATCTATAGATCTAGATCTAAAGGTGTAAAGGATAGGGGCCTACAGATTTATTTCTCTAAAATAATACTTACAAAAAAGGAAATGTTCAGGTTAGAAGGATTACCACCAGCTGAATTTGTTGGATATTTATAATCTGAAATGGTTAATTTGCTTGTGAGGAAAGTTACTGTATCCTGAGTTATTTGAGCCATTAGATGCTAATTATACATGTATGTATCATAGTTTAAATAGATTTAGCCTAGATCTATTTATATCCATAATTTATCATGATAGTGAAAGTCTACATGATAAAATGACAGGTGAAATATCACTGTCACAGTGTTATCTTTCAGCCTCCACACTTATGATACCTCTGTAATCTTGTTATCATTCGAACTCCAGACATATCAGTGTCTCTGGATTAGCTCTCAAGAAGTTTGAATTGCTATAATTTCCTGATTCCATCTAATATATGGGCTTCTGTTAATGGATAACATTTTTTAGATTTGTTCAGTTGTTGTTTTTGATACATGAGTGTATTGTGTTTTGATGTTTGTGGAAAGTTATTGTAAAAAAAAGGAGTTATATCTCTCTACCACAATTTTAATACTCCAGAGTAGGTCCAATTCATCTTTATGTATGTTTATCTTTTATTCCTCATTTTTAATTACAAACTCTTTTGTTTTGTTTTTAAGATCTTGTCAGTTTTTAATTTCATTTTTCATGCTATCATTTTTGTTCATTAAGTGCATTTAATATTTTTATGGCAATTTTTATTGAAAGTTTTTCTGTATTTACAATCAAAGACGTCATGGGAGTTTTTATGAATTGTGTGAGTTTACATTAGCTTTTCAATGGTTGTATCTGATTGGACACTCAGAGAATCTTATTTCAGCAATGAGTAAACAAGAAAAGCTTTGGCAAAATGTTTCAAATAAAATACCATTGAAGTATTTGAAAAATATAAAGATTTTTGTGATTCCAAGAGGGATGTTGGGCTATTTTTGTAATGTCACACTTAACTTTTCACTCCCTGAAAGCATATATATACTGAATCCCAACCATTAGGCCTATAAATGATGTAAAACAATTCATGATAAGACGCAAGAAAAAAATACTACCGTCATTTATTATTTAATTTGACATTGCTATTTGTCTGCATTATCAAAATAAATTTATCTATTAAGAAGGCTTACTTACACTCATCCAACTCCTTAATAAAAAGGGACATTGTTGAATAAATGGCTTTTTAGCATTGGTCTCACAAGGTACAAAGGTAGCCAATGTTACCGTCACTTTGACTCGGAAGCGCTTGATAAAATTATCTTGATTACTTAGATGCGCTTGATAAAATTATCTTGATTACTTAGACAAGTGTAAGAAGGGATGTTTGCTGCAGATTAGAGATGGACTCTTCTTGGATTTTATTTTTAACTGAATCATGAGGCTCGTTAAGTGGCAATGGCTTAAAAGATTGATTTTTTCATTTCAAGCTGTTACTGTTTCTGTTTCAATAGGGCTCATCATTGCATTTACACTATGTTTTGAAATTTGAAGATGTCATAAAGTGTGTATATTTTTAAAAATATTAACCTGCCATGAAATGGTAATGATCTTGGTCTAGTCTGAGATCTTTAACGATCTAGCCCATAGTACTGTCGATTCTTTTCCTACTTGAAGAGGCGTCAGAGTTTGATATATATAATATATTGAATTTGATGATTGAAATGTAATTTTTGGACAACCGACTTAAATGTACCAAGTTCAATTGTGAACAGAATTTAGCATGGCACAAAGAAAGCATTTTTTATTATGTATTTTCAATGAGCCCAATATCCTATCAGTTACTGGATGAATTGTCCCATTATTTGCTGTCCTGAAGTCTGTAATCAGATGATATTCTTTCATGGTCATTTGAAAAAAAAGTTGTTATATATTCATGTTGAGTATGTATAAATAAATGGGATAAATATTACATATGAAGACTGATGAGTAGGAATGAAGAAGATTGTATTTTGTTATATGTATATTTTCCATGCTTCAAACTGTTAAGCAATGAAGAATTGAGTGTATTTTCCCAAAATGGAATACAGCGGAGTCCACTTTTATTGAGTCCTGAAATGAGAAGTCTGTTACAAAGATACTATTCTAGATCCCCGTTTTTCCCCCTTTATCTTAGTAAATAAAATATTGCTATATAGCGCAATGAGACAGAAACGTGAGTCGGAATATTGCTCCTGCTGTGCACAGAGCATAGTACTAGTAGGCCATTAAAACGTCGTCAAGAAGTTTGTTGGTGATCTAGACCTAGCAAAACAAAGAATGGGAGAACCCATGTGTGCCAACAATGAAGGCCGAAGTGAATGGGAGATGAAGATTGTGGCTTTTGCCTCTCACTTCTCCGATTAGGTCTACTTTATTTTTTCCCTTGTATTTATCACTGGATCCCTTATTAGCGCCCTGGTATAAAACGGATTATCCACACCAGTCCCCTCCCTCTCCTTAAAATAGGCTTCCACTGTATCATTTAATCCCTCTCCTCACACAGGATGAAACAATCATGTCAAATAATGGTTTGAAAATATGCGGTCTTACACTATTGTGAGATTTGATAATGTACTTTGTACAGACACACACACACACAATCGTTGTTATAAAATAGTTTAATGGTCTACTTTGTTGGAACATTTACAGGAGAGACAGTAACTTTTTCTCCATTTTTAGTCTAAGAACTTGAATTGAAACAGTATAAGTTATTTCTTGTTATCACAAGTAGACAAGTCACTCTGCCCAGTCAACAAAACACAAATTATTCATATGACACCAAAAATCTTAAAAGGAAGCTAATGTCAAGCTCAAGAACTGGATGACTACAATATTGACATGGTGATTTTTACAAGAAGTACTATTGAATCATCAAGAAGACCTTTTAAACCAAATTGAAGTCTGGTTCAATCAGTGGCATCTGAATAAGAACTTACCAACACCACAATAGGTGAATCTGACACCATAAATCTGACAAAAGCACCTGAAAAAGACGCAGGCATCTACGTAGACAACTCCCTGTCTATAAACCAAAGAAATTGTTGCCTTAATCACACTGGAGGCCTACAAGGTCTTTGGAATCGTAAGATCCTATGATCATCTGACGAAAGAAACCGTTGTACAACTCTGTAAACCAATTTTATGAGATCTAAGAGTATAGGCACAGTCTGGCAACCCCTCCATGATCTCTATCCATAAAGGTAGAGGACGTTCATTACAGTTACAATGATATTGCCATCAATTCCAAACAAAACATACCCAGAGAGACTTGTTGCCTTCGATTGCATCAGACATGCATGTGGTATCTCAATTCCAGTACATCCAAGGGGAATATAAGACAGAAAACCCTACATTCAAACTAGTCAAAGGCAGAAACATCAAGGGAGCAGCCTTAAATTGTACAAAGGTCAATATAGTTACAAGTTTGTAGCAACTTCTTCAGTGAACAAGTCAGCAATACATGCAATAATCTCCCCAAAAATATAATCCTAGCACAGTGAGTTCTTTTAAAAATTGAAATTGGACCAGGCTTTCTCTCTCTCTCCCCCCCATCTCCCCCTCTCTCTCCGTCTCACCAACTCTCTCTCCCTCTCACCCGCTCTCTCTCACTCCCCTCTGTCTCTCTCTCCCTTTCCCCCTCTCCCCTCTCACTCCCTCCCTTTTTCCCCCTCTCTCTCTCCCTTTCTCTCTCTCTCTCTCTCTCTCTCTCCCTCTCTCTCTCTCTCTCTCTCTCTC
>JBCJKE010000001.1:105861-115991 GCA_039654525.1 Melibe bucephala | reverse complement strand
ATTCATCTCTTTTGTTCAGGAAGCCATCTACATTTGAATATAGAATATCAAAAGAAGGGTAACAAGAACATGAATGATAATGATCATGGTCCTGGCGTTTGTCACTCTCGTCAAGTCATTGGGGTCCTCTTCCTTGTGATTAATTGCCTTGTACTTGTACTATTGTACTTGAAGAGGATGGTTATCTTACTTATTCCATGCTCTTTGTTCTTTGAGAAGTATCCACTGCAATTTGTCCATGTTTATTTTTGTGTTACCTGATGTGTAGTTAAAGTTAAAGTTGTTGGTTACAAATCTGCTGCATTATTTTGTATTTTTTTCTAAATCATCAGTTTGGTTTTGGTAATGTGGATCCCATACACACCTCCGTAATCTAGGACTAGTTTTACTTAAGTTTTGTAGCACTTATCCTTAACTTGTTGAGGGCAGTCATTAAAGTTAAAGTATTAGTACATTTGTATTACGTTTTAGGAATGCAGTAGCAGAGTTAAGATCATTTTCTTGAATTTTACAATCATTAATATTTTTTACCTGTACAGCAGGCTATCATCTGCAAAGTAAATAATCTCATGTTGGTGCCTTGTGTTAGTTTTTGATCAATGTCATTTATTAACAAATAAAGTGGACCTTATACTTTATACTAATACTAGTTATACACGTACTATCCTGTGGTACAAGTACAGGTTTGGGACTCAACTCCTCTAGGAATGCTTCAGTCCCAGTCCTATCGAGAAGTGTCTTGCATAATGTTTATTAAGTTTTGTTAACATTAACAGCCCATGATGGTCTACTTTTTCAAAAGCTTTACAGAAATCTAGTAGTAGTAGTACTGCATCTATTTGTCTTTATTTAAAGCAATTGCTAAAATCATTTATGGTTGTTAGTAGTAGTAGTTGAGTTTCACAGCTCCTTTAAATCATGGTGGATGATATATAATATATGATAAGATAAAGTATATATCATATTTTTCTAAATGATCCATTATGTTACTATTAGTATTAGTTATTACTATGTATTCCAGGAGTTTACAAGTACAAGATATTGATGTTTATTGTTTTATGGAAACCGGTCTGTAATTTTCTGGTTTACAATACATAGGATCTACATGTATCTCCTTTTTTAAAAAGTGGAAGAATGTTTGCAATCATTTGGTTCTTTACCCTGATCTAGTGAAGTCTAAAATAAAACTAAAAGTAAAAGTAAAAGTAAAAGGGCATAGGCCTACACGTCAACTAATTCAAAATCAAATGCACATAATTTCAATACCCATCTAGCTCCTTTATAACGAGCTTTTTGCCCCTCTGCGTCTTCAAAAAGTTCTTATTCTTTTATACATATTCTGCCCTTCAATTCAAGAAATCTTTGTCCATTAGTCATTAGTACAAAAAAAATAGTATATTTTGGTATGCATATATTTACTAATTTACTTTCTTTGTTTTGGTTATTTACTATTTCTAGGCACTGATCATTTATTCATTTTTCATTTGTGTCATTGCACTTCTTTTTTATATCTTTATGCAGCAATATTTTATATTTTTCTACATCTGGCTTTGCTTGCCTTCGCTTTTTCATTAATTCTAGAATGTCATTTGTCATCCATTTCTTATGGTCTTCTTTCGGTTTTTTTAGGGATATTTTCAGTCATAGCTTCATTAATTTGATTAAATTGACTTTTTCATCTCCTCCCATATTTCTTCAGGTTGGGTGAAATTTTCTAGAAGCCCAAATCTATTCGTGACACTAGACTAACTGTAATTTTAAAACTATTCTTAGTTTGCTGGCCTGTTCTTAAGGAGGGGACCTACAGCAAAATTTACTGTTTATTATTATTATTAAGGGTCTGGTACTCAGATTTTCAGATCTTTACATTTCCATCAACTTCAACATCTATTTATAAAAGGAAATTTACTAAAAACCTATCTCTTTGTTGAATTATTAGCTTTGAAAAGCATAGGGTCGAAGCAAATTGCCATTTTTATGACTAATTCTACATCAGAAGCGACTGGACATAAGCATTCTGAATGCAAGAAAAAGAGAGGCGGCGGCAACAAGATAAGAAAGCAAGAGGAAGAATGTAGAGAACTGTGATATAATGGTTCAGGAATGTTTTAGAATTGAATGAGACGGTTGTAATTGTAAGTAGAACCTGTTTTTTGAGTGATACACATGAACCTTGTTAAATATATTATATTATTATTATATTAAATATAATAGATGTGATTTTCTCAAAAGTGAAATTTTCCACATATTTGTCACCAAAAAAAGTATGTGGATGGATTTGCATGAAACTGAAACTTCCTGAGTAGTAGCCATAATAGTGTCCTAAATAATGCGTAATAGTAGTAGTAGGACAAATTTGATATCTCTTTAACTTGTCATTCTAAACACAATATTCAATATATATTGTGGAACGGATTAACGCGTCTAGAAAACTATTACTATTACAAATAATTACATGATATTTATACTGATATGAAGTATTTATTTTGCAAATTACACTGTAAAACCATTGTTAGTTTTTGACTCTTACTCTTAGTAGTCTTAGCGATTTAAAAATTATTGTACACAAATACGATGGAAAAAGTTCTTTTTAAAAACATATTTTAAGGAAAATCTTAGGGTAGTCAATGTCAACATAGGTTTTAGCTTTCCCAAGTTAAAAAATAACAGATCTGACCCAAAGGTGTAGGTGTACAATTAAAAATGCATATATGATACAAAAAGTGGACCAGAGTTTTCGGGTGGGGGAAGTAGAAGTACCAGAAGTTGCGGATGTACATGCATGTATGTGTTTATTATCTAGACCTGGCCCTAACGTGTCAGATAAAATATATATATGTATATAATACATGTAACTCTAAAACAACCACTACATTAACAGTGACATGAAAAGCAGTTGAAGAACAATCCAATCTTCTTACAAATGGTGACAAACAATGGGTATCATGGTATTAATAAGCTATGAAACAAAACAGGAAACAAATCCACAACACATCCAACATTTTTCTTACAAATGAGAAATTAAAAAGAACAAACTAGCAATCAATAAAAATGTTCATAGTATTTATTCACATTCAACCAAGTCATTCATCATACACTCCCCATATCATCTCCATGATGAACAGCGTTCTATACAGACCTGGGTAGATATTGAACTTTAAAAAAAAAAAAAAAGCCTCTATGCAATTTGGTGAAAAGTGCAAGTAATGAAGTCATCTCATTTGTCATTTGATTTTAAATACTATTACAATAAATACAACCATACCTGACCAAAAGATAAAATAACAAAACACTGAGATAGGGAATTCTAAATAAGGAAAAAAAAAACAAAAAACAAAAAAAAAAACATACTAATGCTGCGCGTCACACAGGTCCCCTGCTACTTGGGAATAAGTCGACAAATGTCTCATGATGCTTACACTTTTAAAAAGCATTGAAACTCTGAGTCATGCTTGGTAATGAAATTAAATGACTAAACCAGAGTTTACTTTTGTTGAGTTAAACGCCAGTTGATGTAGAGATCCTTGAAAGAATCAAAACCTGCCAAGACACCAGCTCCAGCAACACCTCTCAAGATATTGGCACCAGCTCCCTTCATCATGGACATGAAACCCTCATTCTTCATGATCTGGACGGCGCAATCAAGGGACCCTTTGTATTTGACAGCCTGGCCAGAGGTCATCATCATACGACGACGGATGGTGTCAATGGGATATGAGAGCAGACCAGATGTGACGGTGACAGTGTAACCCAAAACGAAGGAAGCAGCCACGCCGGCATCTTCTTTCAGAAGGATAGGCTTCAAACTGTCATACAGACCGAAGTAGAAGCCTCTGTAGACGATGATACCAACACAAGAGATAACGAAACCTCTGTACAGTCCAACGAAGCCGTCAGATTTAAGGGTCTTCCTGTAGACATCAACGAGACCATTAAATTGACGCTCGCCGCCACCTTTGCCTGCAGCCTTTGCGTCATTGGCCAATCGGGTACGGGCATAATCCAGAGAGTAGACAAAGCACAAGGACATGGCACCAGCAGCGCCACCTGAAAAGATATTTTTGGTGAACTTCATGGCATAAGATTCTTTGGGAGAAGACTTGAAAGCAGACTTGATGGTGTCCTTGAAAGCAAAATTGAGAGCCTGGGTTGGGAAATATCTGAGGCAGTTGGCCAAGTTACCACGCCAGAAGGGTAAAAGACCTTCGGTTCTGAAGGTACGTACTGTGCAGTCAACGACACCTTTGTATGGCTCTGACAGACGTCCAGCTTTGATCATCTCATCTTGATTCTGGACCAGCAGCTTGATTCTCTCAATGGGAGCAGCTGCTGTTTTGGAAATGACTGCTGCAGCTCCAGACAGCGCAAAGTTCTCGGCAAACCCCAATGTAGGTTTCTTATCAGGCATCTGTTTGAATAAAGATGAGAAAGGGGACAATGAAAATAATCATTAAAAATTGACACACTAAACTGGAAGCAAAGTGGTGTAAAACAGTTCTAATGTTTTGAAATAAGTAATACCTGATCAATCAATGACCATTATAGGGAAAGAACAATATGACAGCCTCAGATGCAAATCCAGCCCTACTTTGCAATTAATTCACTATGTAAAAAATTGCTATGCCATTCCATAATGGCCTACGCCATCATTTATCTTTTTTCTTGAGGTTTTGAGGTTTAACCACAAAGCTGACTTACAGTATATATATCTAATATTTTTACAAACTTTTCAGATTCTGAAATATCAGGACCTTGCTTCTGCTCCCAAGAATTAATTGATTTCTATGCCTATCACACTGAAGTTAAACTTTGAAAATAAGAGAACCACTGGTCTTGTTATGTAACCGTTTGTTCTGTATATCTATTCTTACGCGAACAAATTGTGCCATTTTGACTTTCATGCGGTTTTGAAAAAAAAAAATAATATCACAATTTTCAATATTTTCCCTATAAAATGTCAACAATTGTGTAGAGATAAATGTGAAGTTCTCTAACCGAGATTATTTGTTGTTGTGTCCAACCTTTTCCTGAGAGAGAATCACACCTTCAAAGTGATAATTTAATTTTGTGACAAACAAAAAGAGGAAGAAGACATATCTTTAGTCCAAAAATACCATGAAAATTTCAGTAACATACATACCAATTTCACTTTTTTTCTCAAATTCCTTATTTTCCTTCAAATTAATATATATATAATACAATATACATATTAACTTTGAAGTTATATTACTCGTGAAAAAAAAAATTTTCATACCTGACTAAAAAGTACCAAACAAAATAAAAACTCTAAAAATTTGAGTTTTTACTTTGGAAGCGGATAAAGAGTTAGAAACCGCTCTTCTAATTCAAATACCCCTCTAATTACCAGGCTTTCACCTTATATTATAACCTGACTCTTCTCAATGGGCGTGTAAGAAACTACAATAGTTTTCGCAAGAGTGCCTTTGGCTGAATGCCCATTTTGCCTAAGTGTCCACTATTTTGACGAAACCGATTTTGTTACTATCAGAAGCTATCTGCCGCCTTAGTGCCCGTTATGTTGGCAATCACAAAGCAAAGAAATATCAACTTAGTACAAAGTAAACATGAACACTTGTCTGGAGTTAAAGTTGTTAAAAGGCGTCCATACCGCTCACTTTTCCCACCCCCGTGAGTCTGGAACACATAACAAATGAATGCCCCAATTGCTTGTCCAATGTCCAGCCAATCAAAATCGTTAGTGCGACGCAAAAGGCGAGGCCTAAATTGGTCTTCATCAACGAAGACGCCTGCTCAGCTGTTCAATGACGCAAGACAGCCCATGCCTTGGGTTAATAGTAATAGGTGGTTGACCAAAATGAACGACCGTCTACGGATTACCCAACACAATGTACTCAAGTACCTCCCTGTCGTGATAAAATTATCACTGTCTGGCTGTGCACAGGGGTATCTTTGTACTTTATAAATTGGCGACATGGCTCGTAAACTTTAAAACTCATCAAGATAATGAAAATCAGACCTCTTGGCAGCAGCAGGATCGATATCGCCTGAGTGCCTGATTAGGCATCTTCCCGACCACCAGACGCGAAAAACTACTGTACTATGCTGAGAAAACATTGTCACTAAAAAAAAATACAGCCAGCCATCCCATTCATGGTCATTGAGCAATGATTAGTGTAGCCTAAAAGCATTCCCATACCACCGTATGAAAGATTATGTCACGGAAGACACAATCAGCTAACAAGTGGGACAAAGAGGAACACTCCTGTTATGTACCACCAGAGACTATCGACTGGCCGCTCTTACTTTTATAACAGACATACATTAAGTACAACAGAAAACCTGAGCAGGGTGATCAGTTTAGGTGTGCAAGGTTGTAACCTTTGTGCTGTCAGTAAAGGTTGTCTTTTTGTGATCATTCTGTGTCCGTACACACTGCTTCAATGTTTTAAACTTCACGGAAGGAAATGACTTCTCTACATCTCTGTGATCTAGATATTTATTTTTTTACATATTACTTGTTATTTAGTTCAATAATTATCGTTTAATACTTATAGATTTGATTGGATTATCAAGTCATTGCATGTGGCATAGGTTGTGATGACAAAACTGTCGTCCACGATAATGTAAGTACAAAAGTTAAAATCTTAGTGTAGACATAGGCAAAGCCTTTAATTATTTCTTGATGACTAGGATTGTCAATGTCTTTAAGGTTATGAAGCAGCGCGCAAAGGCCTTATCCCCTTCATCCTTCTTTTTCTCATTGTTCAGCTCCTTTTTCATTATATATTATCACCATCATCCCCTCTCCATATTGTTATTTGAGCGCCTATGAGGTCCCCAGGTGTCCTTAATTACAAATGGAACTTTCTTGTATATGCTCTTTTTTTTTATATCATATCAAAATGTGTCAGTAATTAATCCGTATTGATTATATAACACTAATAACAGCATACATCCCTGTCCTCAATGATTTTTTTTCCATTATGGCTAATTGACACACATCTCTAACTTTCATAGCCCATAAAAATACAAAACTATCACACCAAAATAATTTTTGCTTTCTGTGAAAACACTTTTCTCCAAATCTGTGAAGTTTCATTGACATTGATAAAGATAAAAAAAAAGGGCTGCCACGCCCCAAAAAAGTTAACCGTATGGGAACTTGATCTACTAAGAAAGTCACCAGGAAGAGTGTCGACAACTGTAGAGTTTTTGCAGGCGTCCATACCCGGAAGCCGGGACATAGCCACTTTGTTCAACATTACTAGATCTACATGTACTGTCAATTGTTACATGTGGCCCAGTATGTGCAAAAACACACACAAACTCTTGGTACAAATGAAACAAGCCAATTCAGGAGTAGGATTTGAGTTCATCCATTAGCTCGGCTGAGTGATTCCAACCGTCCTTTAGAATTGGCGACTCCATGATTCTAAGGCATTACAATATATATGGAACTGATTCCAAATTCAATTCTGACCGTGACCTTGCAAAGGTTGAATCGGCACATGGCTTAAAAGGCGATGCCTTAGTACCGACATATGTGGCGACATACAGGAAGACGATGTAGAATCAGCATATGAGATGACAATCGACACATGGGGTGACTTGACAATCGTGATGGCAGGAGAGGGGGGCGGGGCGGGAGATTTCCATGATGTGACTCTCGCCGCCTAAATGCTGACATACACGCATATCACATATCTACCACAGTCAACCCGCACACACTTATAGCAATTTCTCTTTATCCACCAACTATATACTACCACCAACTTGTGCCATGCACCTCTGTAGGTGGACCCCACTGCACAAAATCAGCAGAGTCATGGATTCGTTTGCCTGGACCAAACCTAGGCAGACCTGTGGATTCTTTGCCAGACCAGACCTTTGGGGAGAAATTCCACCTGGTCCGCCAAGCAAGGGAAATAACAAATTGAATACATTTTATAATCCTTTGACAAAATATTTCGTGCCCAAATAGTACTGTTTAAGAAAGATAGCTGGGCGGACCAGGTGGAATTTCTCCCGACCTTTGTCTTATAACCTAGTGTTTTTTCACAATGACAATGAGACCAAAACTAAACCGAAAGAATTTTCACACACAACATAGCTATCCCATTCTTCACCTTGGTAACAAAGTCTATGGGTATCAATGTCACGACTTAAAAGTAGATCTATGCTTCTCACAAAGGCAGGCAATAAAAGAACAGAATTCAATCCAATTGTCTCACAATAGTCTCAAAATAACATCTTGACCATGTGGTCAACCAAACCAAAGCACAGGCCGCATCCTGCTTTGGTGAACAAAGTATTGCCAGCCCCTTGTGCGTAGTCCACTACGGTAACCTGTTAAACCCGCTTGCTTGAACGTCTTATAACCGCTGTCTTATATTATAACCCATTTTCGAAGGACATATTATTATTTAGGCCTAGCAGAGACTAACGTATTCCAATTTACACGCAGGTCTTCATTAATCAAATAAAATATATTGAAAAGTTCCAAGTTCTCTCCAATGATTTTAGGTCTAGAATCTAGATCTAGAATCTAGATCATTTTTTTAGATCTCTTCATTGCTTAACTTCACAACTACAGATTTATTTAACAGAGATCTAGATCTAGATTATCTATATCTAGATTTGGACATAGATCTAAATCTACATCTAGACATAATGTTGGTGGATTATTTTCAAAATGATCATCTAAATCAATAGATCTAGATTTCTATAAAAATCTAACACAAAGTCATCAGTGTCATTGTCATTTGAAGGGCACAAGAATACAAAAATACTAGATTCTAGATCTAGATCTAGATCTATCCTCTCTACTGTACTGGAAAATGAATGCCTTATTATAGGATAGATTAGAAGATTCTGCATGATCTTTTACTTACAATTATAGTAATATCTAACCACAACGAATTTTGGGGCCTGTCTATCTATCTCAGATCTAGATCTGCATAGATTTTCATGATAACCGAGCAAGTAAAAGGGCACTGTACACAGAGAGCCCTTACGCCTTACTCGAATTAGATTCTAGATTCGACTCGCATCGTAGACTGAGTCTAGCTCTAGAACTAGATCTAGATCTAGAATAATAAGCGTCGTTTCGTATTTTCTTTAGTTTTAAAGAAAACAAATCTTTCACACCATTAATCCAAATGCGAGGCAGCAAGAACTCACAATTAAAGAAAATCAAATTCGCGAATATAATTTTCTAATTCTACCCTTTGCCTTTTCAATTTTGTCGTGAATCCGATTTGACCGGTATGATCTTGAGCGATCTTGAGAAGAACACATCACATCGGCGTCAATTCGTTCTTGATTTAATCCGTAACTTTATAAACTACAGCATTTGAAAAGTGATATGGGACGAAAAGGTGGTTATTCATGTTCATATTCTTACCTTGACTTTTTAGTTTTGTGTTAATTTGAAGAAAAATTGGGGCTTTATGCCGGACCAGCGAGTCGTTCACCACGTTGGAGAATGAAGCCGATATGAAAAGGACGGAAACGAGGTTGGCAACCCACTCTCATAGTCTGTGTGTCATGTGACACCATAAACGCACATGATTGGTTCCGTCTAAAGGTCAGAAGGGACGAAAAAATTTCTTGTCCTATGCTACCTGTTCGAGACACCAAATTAAATCAATGTTCTTAACGCATTCTTTGCTCTCTCAACTCTCGTTAGTCTTATAATCAGATCTTTCGCAACCATGTAAAGTTTATTTCTAAGCCTGAGGCAGAAAAATAAATAAAAGGAAGGAAGATTTATTCGTTGTTGTATCTTGAAAGCAAGGGAATTAACCCAGTCAAATGCTCGTTTATAAGCCCTCACTCTTGTTCTATTGACCACGCCCCTTTTTTGCATCGGCAGCCACCGTAGCGTACATACTAGTATTAGTAGTATGTACGCTACGGCAGCCACCCATTCAATGTGACTGACGATTGACATTACCACGAGTGTATTTATTGACGATTGTCACTAAACCAGTGTAATAATGTCACATTTATTTGGAATGTTATCTGAATTCATTCATACCAAAGGAATCCATGAAGAAATAGTAAGGCACAAATTGAGACTCTTTAAATCTAAATAAAGTTGTTCTTATATATAGGCCAATACTACTCATATAATATTAATATTATAT